>VSMD01091976.1:0-87082 GCA_008750895.1 Mirza zaza | reverse complement strand
ATGCTATTCTGGCAAGCAGCTGAGACCTCAACAGCTGTTTATCTTCCCGGTCATGTTTCTGGTTTCTGGCTGTTTGTCTTTTAACAAGAGGTCAGTGATTGAGGGCTCCTCCACATCTGTAGGGAGTTTCCTACAGAATTAGGATGTGTAAAATAAACCCACAAAATCAAAGCCCCAAACAGATGCTAGAGATTATTTCTCACTTGAGGTCATCTTTCTTGTAGAAGTGCATGGGGTGGGGGAGGCTTGCAGAGAAATGATGTGGAAGGCCAAACTTGAGGGGCTGGACCACAGCAAAACACAATCAATGAAAAAAAATTCTCAGATTGGTGAGAAATCACCCTGATGGATGGTCTTTTGCATTATAATCTATTACAAAGGGGAAATAATGTGCTCCACCAATACTTGTGAGGCTGTACATATACTCTCTCCCTTCATCTCCCACAAATGCTCAAGCCTCTAGAATCTTTTTAATCAAGTAAGTGACCGAGGGCTATTGTTTTTCAACTTTTAAAACAAAAATAAATCTTACAATATTGGTCTGAGTGGTGAAGATCTAACAGTACAGGGAAAGAAGTAGACAAACACATCAATACCCTTTATTATAAGTTTGTAATTTTTTGTTAAATCTGAAGTTCAGTTGCCACTTGAACAAAAGAAATTAAAATTCAAGTTATCAAAAAGTTCAAATTTCTAATTAGCAATATTTAAAGCAAGGAATTTTATACTTCATCATTTTACTATTTAAGGAAAAAAGTAAATCAGGTATGATTTACTTAGTAATTTGGGTATGATTATTTTTTCTTAAAGTTGAAGATCAGTATCTGGAACAGTTGATGTTATCACTGGCCATTAATTATATTCCACATTTAACTATATCTGAGTTTGTTTTGGAGTCTCACATATTCAAAGAAAAAATAGCTTTCACTGAATTGGACTTTTTAAAAAGGCATAAAATATTACATTTCTGCAAGATGTGCTTTCAAAACCCAAATCTAAAAACGTATCACTTCTGTTCCTTAAAGTATTTTTTAATTCATACTTATTTCCCCATATTTCATAATTCAGATACAGTGTCCAAAGCAACAAATGGATTTGGCCCCAATCTAATTTTTCTGTAGGAAGTGATGAGATTCTAAGAATGACACACAAACCTGTCAGAATGAGCTAGACTTTCACACTTTCATCAGGGGAAAATGCTATTTATTGAGGTCAACTGGAGGTGACTTTGATCACATTCTAGCACCTGCTCGAGGGAGACAAAGGGCAGCATCTGCATGGGCATCGTTTGCTTGAGGGCCTATTGTCCACCAAGCCCTCCCAGACCTTAGGGCAAATCAGAGTGTGTCTGTGTGCTCGCGTGCACAAGCTCTGTGTTGGCAGGAAGGGAGAGGAAGAGGGCAGGAAGGGAGAGGAAGAGTGCAGGAAGGAGAAAGGCTGTAATGACCACCCAGGTCCTATGCGCCTGGATGTGCCTCAGTTCGGTTCAACGCTAAATCATTTCCCTAGTTCCATCCTTAGGAACCACTGAAAAAGTGAAGCAGTCATTTTCCAATCCAAGAGAGAACTGTGAGAAGCAGGTGGTAGTGGCTGCAGCAGCTAGGCCAGAGGTAGAATCTGCAGTGGCCCCAGGTCAGGCACCTCCAGAGAACAGGTGGCTACAGTCCAGGTGGACCCAGAGTAGAGCCTGGCAGTGGCCTGGGGGTGGGGGGGAGGTAGGGGTGAGGAGTCAGCAGGGCCTGCTAGGAGGAAACCTGCCCCTGGAGGGCTTGGCCCTCTGTATTCAGTGTGTAACCACAGGAGAAAAACCACAAATACTTGACTTGTAAGCTAAACCCTAGCTCACAAGGATCAACTAGTTAACGTGTAACAGGTTGTCTTAAATCGAAACTGGATAAACAGGTCTAGCCTGATAAATAGCTGAAAGGTTCCCAGCCAGGGATGGGGCGAGAGAAGCAGTGGACATTCCGCTGGGCAGGTAATTCACTCAGCAAGTCTTTCTTGAAGTCTGGGAGATCCTCAGGAACTCAGGCCCTGGAGGAGAGACACCCTCAGCCAGGCTGGAAGACCAGGCTCTGCATGCACACATGAGGAGGGCCGTTGGGAACCCCAGCTGGGCCTTGTAGGAGGCTGAGACACCCAGGAGACGTTCCCGGAAGGCTTGAGGGTTAGGAAAGTATTTCTGAATGTGCTGTTATGTAGGCAGAATGGCCTGTTTGCAGGTCAAACTGGCTCTGATCTGGAGTGTCATTTATTAATGACAGCAAGCAAGTCCCCGCACCTTTCCCAGCCTCTGCTCCTTCCTTGTATACATTGGTGTGCTGATAACTTTCTTGAAGCATTGTGAGGATTAAATAGAAAAATATATGTAAAATACCCAGTAGTACCTAGCAAACGGTTATGCTCAATCATATTTTCTTCCCTTGTTTTATTATTAAACTCCTCTCCAATACTCCCCAAATCCTATCTCCTTGTTTCTCCAAGAACTAGGTTCAAACTATAGTTTAAACATTGAAGAATCAGAAGTTCGTGCTTTGAATCCTGGAGTTTCCCTAATGAGCTGCATGACCTTGCGCTAGTCCCACAATCCTGGCACCCCATGAATTTCAATTTGGAGGACTCTCTAAGGGTTGACTCAGGTAGCCCCTGCTCTGACCTTTCCGAATGCTCAGTGGTAGCACAGGAGAATCCGAAAGCAGAGTCTGCCTACATGTTGCATGATAAGTTTTCTTTGTCTGAACCACCTAGAGATACTGGAGATTTTCCCATTGTCCCAATTTGGACTCACACGTGGAACCTAAAATTGGGCCATGAGGTAATGCCCTGAGTATGTGGACTGTTGCAGATTAATATGCTGATCTGCTCTGCAGTGAGGTTCTTTCGGCTCTGATTTCTCCTTTTATGGTGTCTAGAAACACAGGGAGGTTAGGAGGTAGTTGACGGAGGAGTTACAAACATGCGTGTTCAGCACATCAGGGTTGGAGTTTGGCTTTTATTTTTGAGCTCGTTCTGTTGTTTGGGTTTGGTTAATCTGTGCCTGAAAGCTGGGATTATTAGAAGGAAAAGGCATAACTGTAACCAGCCTTTTGCAGTAACAGATACTTGGTGGGAGGTAAAAGAAGAGGAAAATGGGACAAGGTATTAATAGAAAAGACCTCCCAACTCAAACCAGCTGAGTAGGCCTGGGAAAGATGAAAATCTCCAGATTTTCAGAGTCTGGCCATTGTCTGGAGACCAGAGTCAGAGTCCCAGGGCTGTCAGCGTAGAGCCTTCTGTCCTAGGCGTCACCTTTGTTCCTATAGAAACAGGGGCCTGAGTGACCAGTGTTTACCAAGTCTGCTTGCAGGGCAGTCACACTGTGTCTCACTCTGGCCACTGGCCATCTCTGCAGCTCTGCCTCTTCTCAGGCCATCTTGTCCTGACCCTGCGTGTCCCCAGATGGTTTTGTTAGCCTTGTGTTCAGCTCTCAATATGTCACTCTCTCTGTGCTCTGCGAGAGCATTTTAGCAATCTTAGTATGTGTTGTCTCCATTCAGCTGTTGCAATATTCCGTGTGTGCTGTTTCTCGCACTTTTTACCTTTATCTACTCAAACTGTTGCTTCGGAGTGGGCCTCCGTGTGATTTATGTATTTTATTAATCCAGAAAAATTCCTATTGATCCTTAAAAAGCCAGATTAAATTTCATTGCTCTTAGGAAATCTTTGCTGACCCTCTCAGATATTTAATTATTTTCTTCCCAGGTCACCTCTCTACTTTGCACACATGTCCCATTAAACGGACCACAGTGCATTATTTTATGTTTTCATGGCTGTCCCTATGTTGAAATTTTTTTAAAGAAATGGCTATATAAGAGCAACATGAGGGATCTTTATAGTGATAGAAATGTACTATATCTCAACTGTATCAGTGTCAAGGCTAATACTTTGGCAACATGAGGAATCTTTAGGGTCATGGAAATGTTCTGTATCTTGACTGTACCAATGCCAATATCTTAGTTACCACTGGGAGGAAATGAAAAAAGGTACAGAGGAACTCTGTATTTTTTTTTTTTTTTTTTTTGAGACAGAGTCTCACTTTATTGCCCAGGCTAGAGTGAGTGCCGTGGCGTCAGCCTAGCTCACAGCAACCTCAAACTCCTGGGCTCAAGCAATCCTGCTGCCTCAGCCTCCCGAGTAGCTGGGACTACAGGCATGTGCCACCATGCCCGGCTAATTTTTTCTATATATATTAGTTGGCCAATTAATTTCTTTCTATTTATAGTAGAGATGGGGTCTCGCTCTTGCTCAGGCTGGTCTCGAACTCTTGAGCTCAAACGATCCGCCCACCTCGGCCTCCCAGAGAGCTAGGATTACAGGTGTGAACCACCTCGCCCGGCCAGAAACTCTGTATTTTTCTTAAAAAAAATGTAGTCTCATTAAAAATGAGAGCCATATATTATTTATTATGGAATAAGTATAGTGTTTAAGACATGGGTCGCCTAAATTGAAATCCCAGCACTGCCATTTGCAAGCTTCGTAACTTGAGGTAAGTTCTTAACCTCCCTGTGCCTCAGTTTCCTAATTCGTAAGACTGGAATCATGAAACTGTCCACCTCATTGAGATGCTATGAGGATTGAACGGTAAATATGTGAAAAGCACATGCTGTAACTGCTCAGTCAGTCCCGATTATTCCTGATGTTGATCTGAATGTCCAGGCTTCATTTCAGCATTCGGAGCTTAGCACTTAAGCAGCAGGTTTTGGCTGATTTGCTTTGCACTGAGCGTCTCTGTGGCTGCTCTGTGTGTTTGCTGGGGCAGGTCCTGCTTATTGGTGTATTGTCCTGCTTATTGGTGTACACATTGTGTTCCCACCTTGCCGGATGGGTCTCTTGTCCCCGTTTCATAGATGAGGAGCCTCAGAGAGGTTAAGTGACTTGCCGAAGGTCACTTTAAAGACCAGGCTACAGTAGAAGTTCTGGAACTCTGAGTGGGATCTTGAACCAGAGAGTGTAAAACGCCATCTACCCTGTAGATTCAGGCTCTGGACTCTCAGACCAATTCCCTGAAGTGGGAGCTGTAGGAGCCCTGGCGCAGGGCCTGTTCCCCGCCGTGCTGGGAGCTCGCTGGGCTGCCCACCCCTTGGCATTCCCTTGCTGTGATGACCTCACACTCCCTAGGCTGCCTTTGTAGGTGGTGTTTGGCATGCAGGTTGGCATCAATGAGCCTCCAGAGACTCTTCTCATAAACTTTCCTGTGGGGTTCACTTGTGACGATGGGGTGGGAGAGTCTACGCTGGTCCCCAAGAGTTCCCAAGGTGGGAATGCAGGTGTTGGCCTCAGCATTCCTTCCCAGTGTGCAGCGTTCCTGCTCTCCCCATTTTCTCCCGTTTTTATTTTGTTTCCTTTTCTATCCTCTCGTCTCCTTCCTTTCTTCCCTCTCTTTCTCTCCTTACCTCCCTCCCTTCTTTCTTTCCTTCCTTCTTCTTTATTTCCACTTACTAGATTTTTACTATACTTCTTTTAGCATAATGACCTTAATGCCCTAATATTATTTATCTAAAAGTAACATGTCCAATATAAAGAATTGAAACAATCCAGTTGAGAATCACGAAGAAAGTAAAAAGTTGCTGCAAGTCCCGCCGCTGAGAATTAGCTCTTGTTAGCAGTAGGTGAGGACAGTTGGCGACATCCCTAATGGCGTGGGGCGGGGGTAAGTGACCGACTGACCAACGTCCAGACGGAGAGGCTGATACTCATTTGATTGATTGATTGACCGAAATGCTGTTTTTATTTTTATTTTTTTAAAGGGACAGTAGGTGTTATTTAATTACATCTACATCTACTAAATCCCATTTATTTTCTGGAGTTTAAAAATAACATCGCTGACGAGGTTTACAGCATGCTTTGGGACGCTGGGGCAGAGGGCTGTTTGCACAACAGAGACTGTTGTGGGCAGCGCCCCCGTCATGGTGTACGGTGAACGGGGTAAAGAAGCAGGGGCTCGTGCTGGGCTCGGGCCTGTGCTCCTTTCCCTGGAGACCCTGGAGAGCCTCGAGGCAGAGCATGGCCTGAGCGAAGACACGACAGAGGTGTGATCCCGTGTAGGTGTCCCTCCTTCGCTGACCTCCTGTTGAACTGATCTCTGGACAGTTTAATAGTTTCCGCTCTCAATTTCCTCACCTCCTTCCCTTCTGTTACCTCTGCCGCTGCCCTGGCTGCCCCGGCTACCCTGGCAGGGACAGACCCTGCAGAGGCTGCAGAGGGGCCCTTGGACGCGCTCCGTGGCTGAGCCACTTTGGCTCATGGGTTCATCCTTGTTCTCCAGGTGGCTGTGTTGGCGGGGAGCCCAGCCTCAGCCCTGAGCAGGGCCTGAAGCGACCGTCCCCTCCCCGGGGCAACTGGCGGGACCCCAGGACGCCAACCAGATGCCCCTCTTCTCCGTGACGAATTCTTTTCTGGAGCCTTTTGTGTCAAGCCCACCCAGATCCTCAGAGAAAGCCGACAGGCGTTGAGTTTCGGAAGGTGTTTGAGTCCCCAGTTTGCTCCCAAGGCTCTCTGGTCTCTCCCGCCCCTCTGTCCAGCTCTGCGTGCACAAGGGTCGTGAGAGAGGGAGCCTTTGCCACCCCCTGACAGGTTCCATTTCACCCACGTGCCAGGGCCTTCGTGCCTCCTGGCCTTATGTTTCCATTGCTGGAAGGGGAATTCTTTCTTCCCTGGACAAACAAAGCCCACCCCTGAATGGCCTACCCTGCCTGCTCTATTAGTTTCCCAGGGATGCCATTCAGATTACCGCAAACTTCATGGCTTCAATCAAAAGAAGTTATTTTCTCATCATTCCAGAAGGCAGAATTCCACAGTCAAGGTGTCGGCAGGGTTGGTTTCTTTGGGAGGCTCTGCGGGAGAATCCTTACCTTGCCTCTTCCAGCCTCTGGTGACGCCAACAGTCAGGGGCCCTTCTTGGCTCGTAGACACATCTCTCCAGCCTCTGCCTTTATCGTCACGCGACCATCTTCTCCGTGTGTTTCTGTGACTCCCTCTGCCTTTCTATTATAAGAACACCAGTCTTTGGATTTAGGGCTGCCCTAAATCCAGGATGATCTCATCTCAGGGTCCTTAATTACATCTGAAAGGACTGTATTTCCAAATAAAGTCATATTTACAGGTGCCCGGGTTAGGGCTTGGGTGTATTTGGGGCAGAGGGGTGCCGTGCAACTCCCATATCCACTTGTGGAGCACCGGCCACCTCTGCAGGTGCGATTGCGCTGCCCCACCTGGGCGCCTGCCCCACCTGGGCGCCTGCCCCACCTGGGCGCCTGCCCCACAGACTCACATGCTCGTCCTTCGTGTCCTCCACCACACCCGGGCTGTGCTGTGAGCGTCTCTTTAGTTGTTTCTTGCCAGACATGCTAGTTTAGGGAAAGTAGTAAATCGTGTGAAAGGTTCTCTGGGCTCAGGGTAGGGGCATTATTTCATATTCCAGAAACCACGTGGAAGCACCAGGTTGGGTCGTGAGCATCCTTGTGCTCTCTTGTGCCCGCCTCCAGGGGTGCTGTGCTGGCGAGTGGATCTACTCAACAAGCGCGGCTTTGCCCACCAGAATCTTCGGGGCTGTGGCAAGGATTTTGAAAGCAGTGTGGTGTCAATGTCTATTTCCCAGGTGCAACTTCCAAGAGCTGTAGGTGCAATGTCAGGAAAATGAGCCGGGAATTCTGAGTGTGTGCGTGTGGTCATATGGGAAAAGTATGGAGAGAGGTGTGCAGGTCACACAGGGCAGAATGTTCAAAGAGGAAATCAGGAGACAGAGTCCAGGAGAAGAAACCATTTTCAGATTTCTTCATCTTTATCCTCGATCCTTCCTTGGTCTAGCCAGGGTCTATGACACGGGCTGTAATTATGTATGTTTTCTCATTTCTGTACGTTATGCTTCAGCATACAGGTGTGTACATGTGTGTGTACGTGTGTGCATGTGTTGTGCAGGGTGAAGGGAAGGGTTGGCTGTGAGTAAGGAGTTGCACACTAGCAGCTTGCCACGGAGGGGCAATTCGAGTGCCAGCAGTTCCCCTGTCGTGCCAAGGGCTGTGGGAGGACAGCTGGTACAGGGGCGGACTAGGACCAAAGGCACAGGGGCAGGAGAGACTGCACCAGGAGAGACTGCCAAACTCTGCAATCGATCTCTTCCTCCAACAGAAAGCTGGTGCTACAATTCACAATTGCAAAGTCATGGAAACAACCCAAGTGCCCGTCAGTACATGAGTGGATTAATAAATGTGGTATATGTGTACCATGGAGTACTATTCAGCTTTAAGAAACAATGGTGATATAGCACCTCTTGTATTTTCCTCGATAGAGCTGGAACCCATTCTACTAAGTGAAGTATCCCAAGAATGGAAAAACAAGCACCACATGTACTCACCAGCAAATTGGTATTAACAGATCAACACCTCAGTGGACATATAGGAATAACATTTATTGGGTGTTGGGCGGGTGAGAGGGGGAGGAGGAGATGGGTATATATATACACAATGAGTGAGATGTGCAATGTTTGGGGGATGGTCACGCTTGAAGCTCTGACTTGAGGGGGGAGGGGAGGCATGGGCAATATACATAACCTTAACATTTGTACCCCCATAATATGCTGAAATTAAAAAATATTTAAAAAAAAAAAGCTGGTGCTGCCTGAAAGCAGATTTTTAAAAAAATGTTCTAGTTGAACAATTTGGTAATAAATCACACATAACAAGCAATGTGGAGGTAGCCAGTGTGAGGGCTTCTGAATTTAGCAGCTCAACAACATCAGGTCTCTGGAATGGCTTCTCTGAGTTTTTAGTGGCTTTTCTCCCTTTGCAAGACGTTTGGGGCAGCTCTAGGCATCAGCTTTGTCATGGAAATGTCTGCCTCAGGTAGAAGGGAAGTGCTTTTCCTTTAAGAGCATCTCTCTTTTTCCCAGGGAAGAAGAACATCCTTCTAAGATGTCCCTAATGACTTCCCTTGCAGTGCATTGGCCAGAAATAGATGAACATAGTTTTGTTGTTTAAAAAAAATTTTTTTTTTGCTTTGAAACAGTCACAAACTTATAGAAAGATGAAGCTCTGTGCAGAGAAATCTTTTTTTTCCCTGAAACTTATTGAGAGTAAGTTGCTGATGTGATACACCATCACCCTATATGCTATGTTTCCTATAAACAAAGACATTCTCATGCATAACCACAAATAATCATCAAAATCAGGAAATTAGTATTGATATATCACTACCATCTAAGCCTCAAACATCATTTAAGTTTCAGCAATTGTCCTGTTAGTGTTCTTATAGTGAAAGTATCTGGTTCAGAATCACATATTGTATTTAGTTGTCATCTCTCTCTCTCTTTTTTTTTTTTTTTTTGTGACAGAGTCTCATTCTGTTGCCTAGCCAAGTGCCATGGCATCAGCCTAGCTCACAGCAACCTCAAACTCCTGGGCTCAAGCGATTCTCCTGCCTCAGCATCCCGAGTAGCTGGGACTATAGACACATACCACCACGCCTAATTTTTTCTATTTTTAGTAGAGACGGGGTCTCATCCTTGCTCAGGCTGATCTCAAGCTGCTGACCTCAAGCTATCCTCCTGCCTCTGCCTCCCATAGTGCTGGGATTACAGGCATGAGCCACCGCGCCCTATCATATCTCTTTGGTCTCCTTCCTTCTGCAACCATTTCTCAGTCTTTCCTTGACTTTTATGACCTTGACATTTTTTAAGGTGGCAGACCATTATTATGGAGAATGCCCCTCAGCTTGGATTTGTCTGATGTTTCCTCATGATTGGATTCAGGTTGTGAATTTTTGGCAGGAAAATTACAGAAGTAGCGATGTGTTCTTATTGTATCCCATCAGGTGGTGCATAATGTCGATTTATTCCTTTATTCAGTCATTTATTTATATCAGCGTGGACACATGGGTTTCCCTTTCACTCAGTGGGTTATGATCCGTTACTATTATTATTTACTCTGAAGCTCTAATTGTCTCATATTTGGCCAGTGAGAGCCACTTCAGCCTGCCTCCAGTGTCTTCTATGACATTCTTTGAGTACTTACTTGCTTTCTGGCATGACAGGATGTTCCAAGCTTATATTGTACTTTACCAGTCCCAACCCTAGAGTCAGCCATTTTTCTAGGAAGCCCTGGTCCATTTTAGTGGAAAATGGTATTTGGAAGCCAAGATCTAAGCAATAAGTGTGTCTATTGCTGTCGGGGTGTTGCCACTGCCTTTTCTGTTACAGAGCTAGGCAACATATCTGTACATACACATATATTTACATCTACATTAATTTCTGCATCATATTTGTGGGAAATTTTGAGTTTAAACTCAATTTAATTCCAATATAATATCATAAGATTCATTCTAGAGTTCTCCCTTTCCATGTTTGTAACTCTTGTCTCTGATGATGAGAAATCTGGCTCCCATTGTCTTTTATGTATTTACTTATATTGGTTACATTCAGTCACCTGAATGCAATCAATTTCCCATTGCCACCCTATGTAGATGCCCACTTAGCCCCAGGTCACCCTCTCATGTGAATGCCATCTTCCTCCCATTGGGCTCTAGCACCTTGCCCTGGGCCACCACCAAATGGATATCTCCCTTGCTTGGCCCCCTGAACCCATACTTTTAAAGGCAGAGTTTGACCTCATCAAGTTCTCCATTTTCTGTATATATAACACCACTCATTTCAGCCTTTCTGCCTTACTTGACTGGTGCCTCTAGTGCTCCATTCATTACCCTTCCTTCCATAAGGATCCTGCTGGTCTTCCCTGGGTCCGAGGCAGGCACAGGGGCTGCCGTGATGTTTTCAAGCACCTGTGCTGTCCAGTATGATGGTCAGTGGTCACATGTCACCCTTTACATTTAAATTAATTAAAATTAAATAAAATTTAAAATTCAGCTTCTCAGTTGTGCTAGCTATATTTTTAGTGACCAAAAGCCACGTGTGGCTAATGGCTGCCATATTGGACAGTGTAGATATAAAACATTTCTGTTAGCACAGAAAGTTCTGTTGTACACCTCTGGTATATATTGCACAATCGTGTTCTCTTTTTCTCCTAAGTTAACATTGATCCTTCCCTGACTTCCCTTCATCCTGATTTCAGCTTAATTTTTCATTGTTCAGCTGATGAGCAGGGCCATCCAAACACGTGGCAGCCCTTCATGCTGGCTAGCCTGTCTCCACACCCTCCATACCCACGTGATAACAGCTTTGCCAGTCTCACCCCGACACTCACTCCCAGCACCCATGGGCCTATCCCCATTGCTCCATACCCCCCATAATACTTGATCTGCACATGGAACAGAACATTTAAAACTGAGACTGTCTTAGAAAATCTTGGACCTATAGTTGTAATAATCATAAAGTGAGAGTGATCAAATTCCTGCTTATCTGAGCTTTTGAAAAGCTTGTTTATTTGGTCATCCCTGGGAACCTCAATTCCAGGTTGTCTTTTAAGTTCCTCTGTACCCAACCTTGGCATAGGGCTTCCTCCTCCAGACCAGTGCTTTTTAAACTTTAACATGCAGGAGAAACACCTGAAAATGTCATTAAAATGAAAATTCTAATTCAGTAGATCTGGGTGGACCTGAGATTCTGCATTTTAATGAGCCTCAATTGATGCTGCTGTTGCTGGTCTGAGGACCACGCCAGCAGGTCCTGGGTGTCTAAGACACTGAATCCCAGAATCGTCAACACTCCCTGTTGTACCTTTGTCTTCCCTCAGAACACCTGCTCACCACAACCTGCACATCCAGGTGACTGTTGGCTTTCAACAGAGATACCCCGAGCGTCTGTCCTTCGGCCATACCGCCACTCCAGAAGACAGCTCAGAGCTCACCTCTTTCTTATTTCAGAGCCAGGTTGAGCTTTAGAGGATACAGTCTCTTTAATTTATAGTCTATCCTAATTACAATGGCCATCTTAGCCTTTAATTAAAATTACACCTCCCAGTACAAGTTTTTGTTCCCGATTTGGTTCCAAAGGATATTTAGCTGTTTTCAAAAGCCAAATTTACCTGAAAGGAGGAATACCTGTTACTGCTGAGCTATTTAAAAAGAGTGTGCCACATGCGTTGTAACTTCATTCTAACAAGGGGTCACGTGAACATTTTGAGTGACAGTAGCATCTTTGGAATAAGCGCCTAGCCTCCAGAGTGACCCTTCTACAGGGAAGCAATGTTCTTCTTGGGATATGCAGGCTTTTTTATTATGAAATTCACCCTCCTTTATAGTCACATGTGTATTGTGATCTCTATAGCTGTCCATTTGGATTTCAGAAATAAATTCTGTTTTTCTGGACCGTGCTTCCTGCCTGTGTTCCCAAGTCCGTCCCATTCTCCAGGGCTTTGCCGCATAGAGTGGTGGGGGCCCTAGGATGAAGCAGCAGGCTGACCTGGGTTCCAGTCCCACATTAGTTCTTCTTAGCAGTGAGATCATAGACAGATCTCTTCATTTTTTTGATTAGAACTTCAGTGTTCTGATTAAAAGTGAGGCAACTTTTAGTTATGGGCATTAAATTAGATATCTTATATACAGAGGGTAAAGTGGATACAGAAGAGGCCAGCCCAGGAAAGCAACTAAAAATATTGTTTCCCTTTCTTAGTTGATTTTCTCTTTAGTATTAACCATTCCCCTGCTCAGTTGTTTCCTTCTTCATTCACACATGCGTGTTTACACTGTGTAGGAGACAAAGATGGCATGAGCCTGCTCACTTCTCCATCTCTCTGCTTCCCTCCGTTTACACACGTCTTAAAGATGTGGCCACTGGCTGGTCACTTTTCTGTCTACCTAGCACCGGTCAGTGACTCCTGACACTAGAGTGCATGCTCTTAGCCTCGACAAGCCTGCGTTGTTCCTCATGGGCTCACCTCTGAGAGGTGACTTCCCCATCATCTCATTATTCCATGGCACTCTCACAGGTAAGTGTGGGTCACAGCCAGCAGTGGCCAAAGGCCACTGTAGAAAGAGCAAAAGAGATTGCTGAGAGTCAGTTTGGGGTTTCGTTTTGCTTTCACGTGTTTTGGAGAAGTGGGGTGAGGCTGCATGTGCGTAGGTTTGGGTTGGAATAGGAATAGGGGCAACAGGGGCTCTGCAATTGCGGTGGAGATTTGGAGAGTCAGCGTGGGCCCAGGGAAGAAGTGCCCAGATGCCGCTGGTCGCAGGAAGGAGGTGAAGAGCAGGAGGGAAGACGGTATGGTCCGTTTCACCAGGAGCAGAGGTTTCCAGTCCATTAATTTTAACGTAATGCAGATCGGTTTATGGAAGTGCTGACACGCTGTTATTTAAAGAGCAGGAGTAGCATGATAATTAAATCTCCATCTATATTTTATTCTAGCACTTTTATAGTGTATCCTTGCCCAGTTGGGGTGATACATTTCCAGCTTAATAATTATGTAAACTGCAAATTACCAATTAAAAAAAAGTGAATTGTGATGCTAAAAACAAGGTGAAGCATATTAACTTAAACTTCATTATTTTAAGCTGAACTTGGTTTTGTCCTTGAGTTTTGTCCACAATCACTCACTAAAAATATCCCAAAGTTATGCTTTTCAGTATATGACATGAGGGGATATTGGTGTCTGTTTAATGTTCCTTTTTGGCACCTTTATTTTGAAGCGCACATTCTTGGTGGGAAGCAGAGTGCTGTAGCGTTCAGACAGTCCTTCCCTGCCGGGCAGAGAAACAGAACAGGAAGGAACCCTTCCCTGGGAACTGGGAGCCCTGAGTTCTGTACCCGGGGCTGCCAGTAACTGGTTAAGTGACCTCCTCTCTGCCTCTCTGGCACATAAGGAGCCAATGAACATTTTGTGACTTGAATTTTAATTTTTTCTTCTTCATCTTCTAAAATAAAAATCTCCTAACATGGCCGTTTATAGAACTCTGACGCCAAATTTCATTAATTTGAAGGAAAATCAACTAGAATGAGTGGCCAACATGCTTGAGCCATGGAAGTTTGGGAGGAGGGTAGGGGAGCTGAGGCCTTGGGGGAGGGCACATGGAAAAATGACAGAGTTGGTGACCAGGGCGTGCCACCCCCACACTGGGGCATCTCCTTTGCACAAGTGCACCACTGTGAGCAAAGCACGCGGCCACACTTCTGTACTCTCCATTGCATAGAGCCTGTTGGGAACTCTTCTAAGAAACCCCACCGGCAGAATTGGTGGTTTTATTACCTTTAAGCTGATCTGATATGTGAGGCCACTCGGGTCCCTGTGTTCAAGGAACACGGTCAGGCAAGTCTGTCAACCTGCTGCGGCTGGAACAGCTTTGCTTTGAGCACTGGCTGGGGTACCGATGACCTTTGTTCGAGAAGTGCTTTCTTTCCAGGGCCAGGCGGTGCTGGGGTATCTGGGAGTGGCTGGCGGCTGCCCTGGGGAGCAGCAGCAGAAGCCCATCTGCACTCTGTGGGAAACGGCCTCGGCCTCACAGTCCAGCATCGCGTGGCAAATCGATCACAGGGGCGAGCGCTGCGAGAGGTTTTGGGGACGATCAGCCAAGGCCGTCTTTCGCAGAGTGGAAGCTGAAACTCAGCAATCGAGGGCAGGGCCGGTCTGGTACCTGGTGTGGAACTTTCTGCATTTCCCCGCCTAGCACACTGTATAGATGTCGTTACTAGAAAAGACAAAGAAAAAGAAATCCCTTCTTTAGGGAAAGTATACATACGTAAAACAGACTTGTACCATAGGCTCTTAAACTCTATTGCTTCTGTTGATTGATTTTATCCTTTAAAGACTGTTTTTTCCTCTCAACTTAGGGATTTCATGAGACTTCCAGCCTTGCTGCTTCTCCCAGCCATCCGCTCTTACGTTCCTCTTTGTACACAAACTAAGCAAGTTTGTTTTATAACCTCAACATAATATTGAAATGCTTCTCCCTTGCACCGTTTGCTTTTACTACCATAGTGTGAAGGCAGCAAGCTCAAGGCCACAGCTATTTCTGTGTCTTATGGAGACTGTCACCAAGTGTGGAGATGGCATTTGCCCGGCCCCTCTTCTGGGCTGTCAGTGGTTTGCTCCATGGCCAGACTGATCTGGAAACGACATAGACACTGTTTCCTGTCTGCAGGAACCTTCCCAACCTGCTCCAGGTGCAACCAGCTCTATGGCCTTGCTCTATGGCAAGGGCCATAGAGCTTCAGAAGTCAATTATCAGAAAATGGTACCTTGTTTACCCTGGTCTGCATTTAGGAAGCCACCACTTTCTGTCATTTTGCTTTACCACCCGCAGTTTGCCAGCTCTGGGTCTTTCTGACACTCTTGAATATGTTTGTGCATTCACCCCGATGAAAGCCCCTTTAAAGGATCATGACAAGCCTGTGCTTCTCACATCTTCCTCTTTGGCTTCCAAAGTTGGCCCAGTAATTAAACAAAAGAAAAGATTACGCCGTCCATTTATTTTTGGCAAGTTTGTGATTTGAACAGAGTGGGTGTTTTCCTGTGCTCTTTGTTCCTTAGCATCCTTTCCCACCCGGAAACATGTTGGATGTTCATCTGGGAAGACTGAAGCTTCCAGGACCGCCTCTCCTGATGTTGCCGTTCCTGTTGCGTGCGGTCCTCAGCCAGGTTAAGGTTTGATGATGGGTCGACAAGGCAAACTTCTGGCTGCAGACACACGGCCCGAGTTACCCAAAGCCCTGCGGGTTGCCAGCCATTCTTTCTGAGCGGCGGACATGTTTCTTTCCCTTGGCAGCGAGTTTGTGTGGAGATGAATGACAGGATGTTTCCCACAGTCACGGTCCCATTACCAAGTAGCAGGCGTTACTGTGTGTGCTGGATCTGTTAGGAACCGGGTTGAAAAGTGTAGGTCTTTAAAAACCAGGTAAATTGGAACATGGTGGAACTTTAACTAAAGCTTCTAGACACCTTGGGACTTAGAAAGGATTTGCTGGTACAGTTGAGTTCATCTGTAAGAGTACATATTGAGATGCTGTGCCGTCGGTTGGGCATACAAATGTTAGACACACGGGTCCTGTCCTCGAGAGCTCAGAGATGCCAGGGGCTAAGAAACGAATAACTGTAACACATTGTCACATGTGCTATGATGGAGGCTTGTCCACAGTGCTGTTATGAGGCCCCATGAATGAAAGGTGAATTCCAACCAGGGTGTTGGGAGAGGATCAAGGAAAGCTTAACATTTAAGCTGGATCCTAATGGAGTTTTCCATATGCTTATATTGGTAGAACGGCATTCTAGGAGAAGGGAACAGCATGAGTGATGGCTCAGAAGCCCAAAAGCTCTAGGAAATGCAGCTGTGCCCGTGTGGCTTGTCTAGAGGTTGGGTGGATGAGAGCACTGGGGATGGGCTGAAATGGCAGGCCAGTGCCCAGCTTTCCAAGGAGCTCTCACGCAAGAACTCGCGTTCGTTCAGCACCATCTCACACACAGACACTTTGCTGAGCACTCTATACGTGAGGCTTCATTTAGTGATCACAGCGTTCTGGTCACACTCTTCTGACACCAACAGATACATGATACATGAAGCAGAAGCAATGTTTCTACACTTTGAAGCTACTCTTTTATCCAGGGACACTGCTCCTAGAAGAACAGTGGGGATGAGGACAGTGAAATCTTTATATGACACATCATCTTTGGTGGGCTTGGGCCAACTGCAGTTTTTTAGTAAATAAACCATGTTAATAAAAATAGTGTCCTTGCTATTTTTGTTAGCAAGCACTTAATCTGGTCGCAAACAACCATCCTGTGATTTAGTTTTCAGTTTGCTTACAAAAGCAAGTCCGAGCAGATGGGAAAGAGCACCTAAACTGTGGTTTTCTTTAAAGTAATTCAAAAGTGTTTTCTGAGTCTTTATAGGATGGGTTGGTTCTTAATGACCTAGAGGGAGCCATTAATGAGCTTCCAGGGCATCCAGGACACCCTTTAAGTTGTGTACAAAATATTTTTTCTACTAATACATTCATATGTGAAGCTTTTATAGAGAAGGTCCATGCTTTTATACAATTCTCAAAAGGGTCTGTTAGACCCCAAAATAATAGGAACCACAGATTTATAGGTTATCTGCAGAACGCAGCATCCACAACACTTCTTCAGTGCCTAGATGACAAAATCCCAGCTCCTTTGCATGGGAGGGTGGACTTAGGGATCAGATAGACCCGGATTCAAATGCTGCCTCTGCCGTCTGCTGCCGTGGCACCTTTGAGCTTTAGTCCCCTCCCTCGTAAGTGTGAGAAGTGATGTGGGAATAGATGAGATGCTCACACGTGCAAGGAAAGAGAGCAAAAGAGCTTACCAGTGATTGAGGGGGGAAGACACTGAGGATGGAACCCTGAGGAGCATCAGTCTCCAAAGGCCTTCCAGAAAAGGGGGCCAGTGAAGGAGACTGAGGAGGAGAGGCTAGGAAGCCCCAAGGGAAACCAGAAGTGTCCGGAAGCCAAGGGAAGGAGGGTGTCAGGTGGGAAGCCAGCAGAGTGGCTTTAGACTGATCCAGGTGGAGAAGAACTGAGAAGCCACCTTCAGTTTTTCACCTTGATCCCAGGTCACACTTCTCCAAATTGTGGCTCAGGAAGTACTTGAACTAAAGGCTGCTCCTTTATCAGTTCAACATAAATGTACCGGGTGCCATTGTGTGCCAGGCAAAGCCATGGATGTCATGGAGCTTGGTCGCACCTTTAAATACTTTGGGTTCCAATATTATTTCTACCCTGCAGTTGCTAATAAGCATAGAATGAGCCAGCCAGACAGCAGGTAGGCTGCAATGTAGCCTTGAGCGGGCCGCATGACCTCTCCAGGCTTGAGGGATGGAGACCAGATTATCTCGAAGTTTCCCCAGTATAGAATAAATCCTGCCTCACTGCCTGGACAGGATGGGGGCATGGAGTGTAGTCAACACACACCTTCTATATACAAAACTCTGGTCATGCTTAGAGTACTTCCTCTTGTATCATGTCCCTCCAGTAAACCCCATGCTCCTCTTGTTCTTCCTTTCTTGCATTTCCTGTGCCTCTTTGGTGCCTATGCTCATGTTTGGCAAATGGATAAATCTGTTGCATCTGAGGATTGTCCCCACCCACTGCCACCCACCAGGAATTCTGTTGTTCTAACATGGAAGCATTACAAATGTTCTATAAAACAAAAATAACTTTTTCTGATTGCTGACCATGAGTTAAGCCCTGTGCTAGATTCTTTCCTGTCCATAACCTTGTTTGGGCTGTGAGTCCTCTCTGTGGAGATCTCTATGTGCTGCAGATCAAATCATGTTTCAAGTAAAGGTTTTCCTGGAGCAAAACTGCGTGCAATAAAAGACTGATACAACATGCATACTGCATAAGGTGAGTGCTAATCCTGGCCTCCTTACACCCAGCTCACCAAGGAGTTCTTTTTTATTTGAAATTGGCTTCCAAACATGATGAGTTCCTGAGCAAGACATGCTTTCCTCCAGCTAGTTTGAAATTTGCCTCTTTTGTGTGTGTATATGTGTGTGTGCATGTGCTACACATGCTCAGAAGAGAGGCTCTAAAGGAAAGTCTCAGTTTATTACATTTCCCCATCTCCCCAGGGGTTTGTTTCTTGTTTTTGTGGCAAGTGTGGACCTGTAGCTCCAAGTATTACTGGATCGAGTGTTGTTCGATGGTGCCCAGAGGAAGGATAGCAAACTAAGAACACTGTCTTAGGCTGCCAGTCAATTGGGAGAGGAGGGAAGCTGCCAGCCCAGCCCCTGCTCAGCCGGGCATGCATGTGGCAGTCAGGCTGGGCCTCAGAGAGCTGAGCTGGTGGACGGCAGGGCCCGAGGCCTATGCTGCTGCTTCACTGAACTTGGATCGGCAGGACCCAGGCCCAGCATGAAGTGGTATTTTCTTTGTGTGTCTAAACTGAGTCTTAGACTAACACTTGCCCAGACGTTCCAATTTAGGTTCCTCTGACTGGCTCTGATCAGTTTCTTCTCTCAGTGAGGCTGTGACTGCTGTCTGTGACAGTCGCTTCCGGGGCCCAGTGGCCTCCCATGAGCACCCAGCCCGGGGTGGCCCTGCAGTCGCTCCCTGTCCAGTTCCCTGTTTGCTCATGCTCATTAAACACGTACTGCAGCCCAACATCGGGAGAGGCCATTTCTTTTCTTATTTATTTATTGTCTGTCTTCCCCCACCCTCAGTAGAATGGGGAAGCTCTTTGAGAGCTGAGATCTGTTGGCCTCATTCCCTGCTGTGTCCTCAGCGCCTAGAAAAAATACCTGGTACAGAGGAGGCGCTCATGAAAATACGCTGAATGAATGAACAGAAGAAGGGAGAGAAGGGAAGGAGAGAGGGTAGGAAGAGGAAGGAGGGAAGGAAGGAGGGGGAGAGGCTTTAGCAGGGTTATTAACCCTTCTTGAGCAAGCTAGGGCAGAGGAGACCATGGCCCTCAGGGCTCATAAGGGCACCATCCTCTCTTGGGGGATTCTGTCTCCTACCCGGAGCCCCACGGCCGCATCTCAAGTGAGGATGGAGTCTGTCATAGCCATGCTAGCCCTGAGGAGCCTGGGACTGTCCTCTTCTCCCTCCCCCACTGTCTCCACATCTATAGCTTCTTCCCTGAGGAGACTTTTATTCCCAAAACATTAGCAGCACTGTATACAAGGAAGACACCAAGGGACAACATGCAAGGTGACAGTCAGGTCCAATGTAGGGGGCAGCAGAGAGAGACCACAGCTGCACACCTCAAATGTGTGAAAGACACCATTTTCCTTGTATTGGATTTAGGATAAGAAGAGCATATCCGCGTCACTGCTGCCAGCATTAGTAGGTACACCAGGCATGGTAGCTGCTCCACTCATGTCCCGTGCCTTCTGGGCCAAGGACCACCACTTCCCGGCATGCCCTAGGTGATGAAGAGATTGCAAAGAAACATCTCCTCTTCTCCTGCCTCCCTGCCTTGCACCTACTAGGTCTTGCTGCTCTACTCAGTCTCTCGACATGGTGGCCGGTGTGTGGGCAGGGAGCCTAAGCAGGACACCTGCAGTGCAGGGACTCTCAGATCAGCGATGACTGTGTCGTCTGTTGCCAGCTGTCGTGCCTGTCACTGGGATGTTACTGGGATGGCCAGGCCGGGACTGGTGCATTTCCTTGGCCACTACTCCTGGCCGGGGTGGGAGCCGACGGGCTCACTCTGCAGTGTGTGTTTTAGCAAGTCCACCCAGTGGGACTCCGGCAGACGGGCTTCTCTGGGAGGGCGTGGGCCGCAGCAGCCAAGAGCAGCGGCGCAGCTGCCAGGTTTGAGAAAGTATTTGAGGCATTAGGAGCCCCACGCCCTTGCTCCTCCCCTCCCTCTCCGCCTGCAGTTTTAATAAGGGCGGGGCCTGGATTAAGTGTCTTGGCAGAATCCAGCAACTGGAGTCCTTTCTGGCAGAGGAAGGGGAATGCACATCAGGATCACATTCCAGATGCGGGAAGGAGATTTGGGAAGGATAAAGGAAAGAGAGTGAGAAAATTAAATGTGGCGAGAAATGGATTTTCCCTTTCTGCCGTCTGAAAATAATTGAGTTATGTTATTTTGTAAAATAATCTGTTTTGAGGTTTTTCCTGTTCCCCGTCACACTACTAACAGTCTTACTGATTCGAATAGGGGGGAAAAGGCGTTCATTCTGGCCCTGTGCTGCGATTCCTACCACATACCGCAAACTTGGGCGAGGCGCTGCGAGGTGGCTTTGCTGTCTGTGAAGGCTGGGGCTCATGATAGAAAGGAGAACTGGAGGCCTAACCTCTTCAGAAAGGGGCGGCCAGAGCCCGCCTCCGGGTCCTGGCTGGCTCCCCCCTCTCTTTCAGACAAGGGCTCGTAGCACAGCCTTTCCTGGCCTCCCCTCTCTGGGCTTCGAAGGACCTAGTTCACATTTGGTTGGGACCCTCCAAGGTGTGTGTCTCACCTTGGGACGGATTATTGGAGTCTACCTCCCCTTCTTCCCAGCTGTTCCTTGAATTCTCCCCCTGGCCACTCTCGGTAGTGGTTTAATGGGGAGTTCTCACCCCAGGGGCTCCCACATGGTAAAACCTCTTTATTATCAGTGAAGGCAATGTTTAGTAACTGCTGGTAACTGTACTTTAACTGTGGAGTGAGATAAGATAGGGCTTGGGGCATCCATCCAACAGAAATTCCCTTAGACAGGTCTCCATTCAGACTCATTAGATGGGCCCGTCTATCCTCATAGTGGGAAAGGTAGGAACAAGCATGGAGCTCTCAAGAGCTTCAGGTCTGGGGCAGATTTCATAAATTCATATCCTGGCTAAGCCTCTTATCAACAGCATGGCCTTGGGAAAAGACTTAATTTCAGCGTGCCTCAGTTTCCCCATCTGTAAGTACATGCAGAAATAGTATTTACCTCTGGTTGCCATGAGAATTAAATAATGCATGTAAAGTGCTTAGAACAGTGCCTGCTACTGCTCAATTAATACTGCTTAACATCATTGTCACCATTGTCATTATTATCTTACTTAGTATGTGGGTGGCTGAGTGCAAGTTATTTTGCTTCTTTGAGCCATAGCTTCCTTCTGTGTAGAATGGCAGTAATACTAGCGGGATTGCCAAGAAGATTAAGAGAGAGAGTGTTTGTGGAGACACAGCTCAGGGCTTGAGCTAGTGGAAACAGCAAAGAGAAGTTCCCTTGTCCCTCCGCAGCACAGCCTGTGTACGAGTAGCCGGCCCTGGCCGCTACCTAGACGGAGGATTCATTATACCATGGTGTGGCTGGCTGCGGAATGGCAAGTATAGTCCTTGTTACTAATTTTACTGTGGCACAAATTAACATAACCCTCAGTCTAAATGGTCAACATCTTGTCTCACTCTCCAGGTTTCCCCTTTGTGTCTTCTCTTCTGCTGTGAATCAGTCCTGCGGTTGGTCTTGAGGACCTTGCTAGGAGGCCTAGGGTCACGGAAGATGTGTGAGAGGTTCTCCCTGGATGTCAGACCTAACATGCCTAAAACTCTTTCCTGACCCCCATTATATCATTCCTGTCTCCATTCTCTCATTAATCTTGAGTTATCTTTGATTCTCCCTCTAATGTTATAACATCTTCCATTTAGTGAAGGCCTATAGTCAGCATGCTAGATAACCTCACTTATGTCATCCCATTGGTTTTCACAATAGCCCTCGGAGGTAGGAACTATAATCATGCTGTTTTACAGATGAACAAACTGAGGCTTAGTGAGGTTAAGAACTTTGCCAAAGGCCACTTAGTAGTAAGCTGAGCTGGGATTGAAATCTGGGCATGCAAGAGTCCATCTTCTGTGCTTCCCACTTTGTTACCCTGTGTCTGCTGCTTCCTGTACGTTTTGGCTGTTCCTGTGTATCAACCCACCCCCAAATGGAGTAACTTAAAACAACAGTTTATTATTTTTGTTATCATCTGTCATTGTTCTGGGGGTCTACTGCACTCAGCTGAGTGGATCCTGCTTGGTCCCTCCTGCAGCTGCACTCGGGTGGTGGCTGAGGCTGGAATCCTCTGAAGGCTCCTTCACTCATATCTCTGCCGCCTGGGCTGGGCAAAGCTGGGGGATGGTTGGGCATCTCTCTTTCACCACATGACTAACTTGGGCTTCCTCACAGCATGGTGGTCTTAAATTAGTCTTTCTGCATGGCAGCTGACTTCTCCCAGAATGAGCATTCTAAAATTTCCAGTTGGAAGCACAGGGTTTCTTATGATCTAGCTTTAGAAGCCCCAGATCTTTACTTCCATCACATTTTATTGGTGAAGAAAGTTACTAAGACCCGTCTAGATTCAACAGGATGGGCGTTTAGGCCTTCTCTCTTGGTATGAGAAGCAGGTTATGCACACAGTGAGGCAACGAATTGATGGTGGCCATCTTTATTTGATTAGTCACCAAGACCTATAAATGGTTTTGCTTAAAAACATCTCTCTTAGCCATTCTATTCTACTACTACCATCTTAGTAGGGTCCATTTTTGCTGGACTTCATCTTTAGTTTAGTACAACCATCTCCTAATTGGACTCTGACTCTATCCCAGCTCCTAATCTATTGTGTATTTTGCTAGCATGTGAATCCTTATCAGATGCCTCCTTCATCCATTGGTTCATGTATTCATAGGCCCAAGAGGGACTTTAGAAATTATCCAGTCTCACCCTTTCATTTTACAGAAGAGGAAATCAAGATCCCAGGAGGGCATGTTCAAAATCATACAGTTAATTTTTAATAAGAGTTTCAGGTCAGTCAACACTTATAAATTGTCTTCCTTGAGAAAAAGGACCCTGAAAAGACTACAGTTTAATAGGGGAGATGGATACTTAGAGATAACTTTAATAGAAGTTTGCACAGGGTCCCACTGAAGCACTGAGGAAAGGCATAACACACAGTCTGGGGCTCAGGGAAGATTTCCTGGAGAATGTAATCCACGAACTGAATCTTCAAGTCTTTGGAGATAGTGGTCTGGGCAAAGAAAGGGGAGTGGAGGGAATGACCCAAAAGACAGAGATGAAGTGGTGGGAACTGAAGGGAGGTGCTGGTAGCACATGCTATTTGGTGTTTCTAGAGCACGGAGGGCCCTGGATGTCTTACTGAGGGGCCTGGGCTTGATTCTGTAGATAATGGGGAGCCACTGAAGCAGAAGACCTACACGTGGTCCTTTGACATGGTCATTTATCTGGAAAGAATTTACAGGTGACTGTTGGCTGAGTGACTTCTCTGTCCCAGGCTCTATCATGGCCATGCCACTTTGGATGGATTTTAAAGTGCCACTCCCCTTCCCCTAAAAAAGACCAAGTACCCAAAAGAAAATGGACCAAAAATACTTGAACATACAGTTTTTAGAGCTGCAAACACAAGTGATATAACTATATGAAAAGATGCTCAGCTTCATTCATTATGAGGAAAACATAATTTACAACTACACCAAGATACCATTTGTCACCTCTCAGAGTGGCAGAGATCAGAAAGGCTAATAAGACTTGTGCTAGTGAGGGTCTGGGCTTCCTCATCCGTTGCTGGTGGAAGTGTGATTTGGGGGATTTCTCTACAGAAAGCAGTTTGGCAGTGTCTATCAAAACTGCATATACACATATTCTTTGACCTGACAATTCCACTTTCAGCCCAAGCTATTCTTATATTTGGAGGAAGCAACAGATGTACATGATTATTCATTGTAACCTTATTTATAATTGCAAAATATCGGAAACAATCTAAATGTCATGGGGGGAAACAACTGGACAGATACACTATATTTTATCCACACAAAGGAAAGCTATGAAATCTTGAAAAAAGAGAATGAGATTTCTGTATGTGCTGATCTGGAAGGATTACCAAGATAAAGTATTGAGTGAACAAAAATAATGTGTAAAAAGAAGTGGAAAAATAAATATACATATGTATTTGCTCAAATATGCATAAAATATCTCTGGAAGGAAGCATGAGAAATGGATAATATTGTTTATAATAATGAGTGGCCGGGGTCCAGAAGTGAGAGGAGAATGTCTCACTGTTTATTCTTTTGTACCTTTTGAATTTTGAACCATCTGAATCTTATTTTTAAAAAATAAATATGAGACAAAACAAAAGCAAGATTTTAAAATAAGTAAATTATTACCACTGGGAGATTTCTTAGGTTGGGCAGAATAAATGTTCCATGGAACCACTTCATTTCATAGTCAATTGATGAGAGAAAACTTAGCCAAATATTCTGATTAATATTCTGAAAGTCTGTGAAAATAAAATCTGAAACGAATGTGACAAAACATTAAAGTGAGTTAAGCACTTATGTAGATCATACTATCATCTTTCAGTATATTCAGCTATTTTGCAGTAAAAATAAAAATAAAAATTACAACAAGCTGATAAATAAATTAATTTGCATGGCATGGCTTTGATGTTTTGCTTTGGAGGTACTGAAGCCACTTAGTTCCGTTTTCATCCACACTCAGCACTCCCATCCAGAATTTATCCTCCCCACTCACACAAATATGTGGAAATCCACTTTATTTTATTGTCCTTTCATATTCTTGTCTGTGTATGCTCAGTACTTCCCTACATGAGACTATAATGCTGTTAAGGGTGATGAGTGTGTCTAATTCAGAAGTCAGCAAACCTGTTCTGTAAAGGGCCAGCTAGTGTGTATTTAGACTTTGCAGGCCAGACAGTCTTTGCCACAACTACTCAACTCTGCTGCTGTAGCACAAAAGCAGCCACAGACAATACATACGTGAATGGATGTGGCTGTGTTGCGATATACTTTATTTTTTTAAAAGGTGATAAATCAGATTTGGCCCAAGGGCTGTAGTTTGCTGACCCTGGTCTAATTTGCTCCTATTATATATTCCTTTTTCCCTTTCTCCCCTTTCCCTGTCTCTCCCTGAAGGAAGGTTGATGCTCCTGGTGTGTGTGCTTGTGAATGGGTGTGTGTGTGTGTTTGTAGTTCCTGGGGAGGCAAGACCTGAAAAGGAAGGAGTAAACGTACTGTGTTTCTAGAACAGAATAGAATAATCCAGGTTGACTGGCAGTTATCTTAGGCAGCAGTGGAAAATATTAAGGAATAATTAAAAAAAATATTAAGGAATAATTAAAAAGGTAAAATCATGACTCCCTTTCAAATATAAAATGAACATATGTCAAATTAATTACTGAGGGACCCAGTAGGATGGGACAACTGGTTCAAGGAGAGAGCAGACACAAGTACAGGCCTACAAGCCATCAGAGGTGTTGAAAGGAGTTCCCTAAGGAAAACTGGCCTCTTAGGGACCAGGTGAAGTTTGCATTTGCATCTCCACTGGCAAAATCCATTTGCATTACTATCAGTTGTCTACAGTTTATAGAGTTGTAAAGTGGCTCTGTTAAAGATAATGAAAGGTACTGCCGTATAAAATTAGATGGTACAGAAAGGGTTCCCTAAACAATGCCTAATTATTCCCTGGAAAAGATATTCCAAATTTTTTTTTACTCTTTTTAAAGTTTCCTACAGTTATGTCTGATAGAAATAATGTTCATGAAAGTTGTGTTACTTTAGATGATAGAAGATGGTGAAATCTAGGCATGAAGTTTTCAGACTCAGTTTGATAGGTGACTAGCAGGTGCTAGGGCCTGTGGAATATGAGGTCAAGGTACAAGAGGGAGATGTGTTTACCAGCAGTAATCTAGGTGAAGACTGAAGTCTGGCCAGCGGAAGTGGGGTGGAGTAGACAATTCCAGGGACCATTAAAGAAGAGGCAATGTAGTAACTCAGAATCCCACAGGATTGGAGCCAGAAGCCCTGCGTTTGAGTCCCAGCCTGCTGCTTACTGTCCCTGCAACACTGGGCAAGACTGGACCAGTTTGCTCATCTGTCCTTGGAGGATAATATTAGCTACCTCAGAGGCCATTGTGTGAAATGAACAACTTACCGTGATACTTAGCACTTTGCCTGGCAATAGCCATTTGTAATTGGTGTTAGTTTCCCTCCTTCCATCTGGGGCACTCCTAGGCACTAACTGTGTGCCCTTGAGCAAATTACTTCATCTTTCTGAGCTTTGGTTTCTTTACCTGTTCAAGTGCAGAATATGGTATCTGCCTCACAGAATGGCAGGTAGTGGTTCTAGCAAATACTGGTTTCCCTTTGGGGATTCAAGAAGGTGCCATACAGTAGGTGACCTCTGTGCCAGGTCTTGATGGATGGATGAGTAGGTGTTTTCTACATCAGTATTTGTAGGTTTCATAAGATTTCCAATTATTAGCATAGACATAATTCAGTTTTATTATATTTATTTTCATCACTTACTTTTGGACCTTTTATGTTTTCTTTTTAGCTGTTGTATAGCACTGAGCTTTAAAGCATGTCTTGGTAAGGGGCATGCATTGTGGACAGAGTACATGAGAAATAGCATGAAATTGTTAGAAGCTGATTTTCGGATGGGTTATAAATGGGAAATATAGTATGCTTGTGAATTAATGGTTATTTAAAGCTCTATTTAATTTCAGGTTTTGGGGACAGCACTAATCACAAATATTTTGACCCATTGCTTCCACTGAAACAATAAAATATCTTGGGAATTTTAGCATTTTGACACCTAAACTACATCTCCCAGATTTTTCCTATCTCCAGAAACAATACAAAAATTGTTTATCAGACCATTGGAAATAATATTCATTTTATTTGTACTTCATGAAAATGTATTTGTTTCTCTCTCTCTCTCTCTCTCTCTCACACACACACACACACACACACAGACCCTATGACCCACGTAATTGGGTGTAAAGCAATGAAAGGACTTTGCATGAGTATTTCCAGATGAAGCAAAGAAAGCTCTAGTCTCTGACTTTTGTAAGGGTCAGGGGGAAGGTTTCACTTCACCCTCTGAAGGTTTGCTGAAAAAATCAACTTGCAAAAGGCTGATTAATTGGAGAAAAGTCATACAAGTTGATTTAATGTGTATACATGCAATCTTTCAGAATGGTACCTTCACCAAAGGTACAGGTGAAATTGTCAGTTTTTATGCTTAGGTTCAACAGAGTATCAACAGCATGTAGAAATATGATTAGACAAAAAGGGTATGATCTAGTGTTAATAGACTGAGTGGGGAAACCCAGCAGGGCCTGTCTGTCTAGATTATTTTTGGCCTGTTGGAGTATGCATTCCTTCCTTCTGGGTGTGGGGTAGGACCCTTTCTGGAATGAGAGTCTTATGACCTACAGACAAACAAAGTAGGTCAAATAATTTCTTTATGGCCAGTTTGTACACAGAAAGGTGGAAGGGAAAGTTAGAGTAATGTTTTTTAGGCTCTATGGCTGGCCTTGGGGTAAAGGGGTTCTGGTTTCTGTGACCCACTTTGGGGAAGAGGAATTCTAGTTTCTGTGGCTAGTCCTGCTCAAGAATGGGGCTGAGAGACAGGAGGGCAGGAGAAACCAGAGGAAAAGGTCTGCTTCTGAGGCTGCTTTTGACTCCTTCATTTTTTAAGGGTATCATTTTCTGAGCCCCAACACTTTCTTAGCTTGCCTTGTAGTTGTCATATTCCACCCTTCATGTCCCTGTTGCTGATGTACCAGTAACAAGGCCACCAAAGTGGTTACCTAGGTATGACACTAGAGCAGGAGCCTTAACCCCAGGGTGTCCTCTCCACTCCCTCACTCTCTTTTTCTGCCTGTTCAGGAACCCTTTTCTATCATGCTTTAGCCTCCGCTGCCCTAACTCTTCCATTTCTGTTAAAAAGCCTCCTTCCATCCTTTCCATGTCTCCCAGAATCCCTCTTCGTGTACTTCCCTCTTTCCCAGAGACAGCCTTAAACAGCGTTATCTGCTGGAACTTTATAGAACTATAGGGGAGAGGGTAGGGGACACGGAAGAGGTCTGATAAAATGCAAGGAGGTCTGTTCTGTCTCTTGCTTCCTTTGGAACCCTTGGTGTCACAGCGGCCTGCAGCGGGGCCTGGCTGGAATGGAGGTACAGCTTGTGCGTCAGCCCCAATTGAACAAGAAACTTACGGGATGGAATTACAAGCCACTTCCCCCCCCCCCCCCTTACTGCCCTTTCAAAGTAATTCCACAGGAGGATTCTTTCCCTGCCTTTGGTTGACAACTCAGGTAGTCCCATGCCTTTTCTTATCTCAAGTAACAGAAGCTCCTGGGGTCACTGGAAGTTGCCGACGTAGCCTCAGCTCAGTTATTGAAAGGGTCTGGTCCGTGCAATGCTCAAAACTTCCGCTTGCTTCACTGTTAAATCTGCTCCCCTCTGCAAGCCAGAGCCCGCCCCGGTGAGAGGCGGCGGGGTTTCCCTTTGCTGTCCTTTTGCTCATCCTCATGTTGGTGACAGGGTTTCTGACCCAGCGGGAGCAGGGGGGAGAAGAGCTGCAAAGGTGGCAGGAAAGCTCTCACTTGCTAGAACTGTTGAGATGTCTTCACTGCCTACAAGGACTTTAGGGGTGACTCCTTCTTGCATGGGCTCCTTTGTGGGTTCTTCTGAGGCCCTTACTGGGAACATTGACCTATATTTCCCCTGACACACACGTTGCATTTTCCTCTGGCTGGCTACCCTCTCCTCACCTCTGCTTTTCCCAGTGGTCCACTCTCTGTAGGCCCTCTCAGTCAGGGTCAGTCACTTTCCCCTGGGATCCTCTTAGGTGGGATTTCAAATTGATGCAGACCAACTGTCTCCCCACCATGCCTTCTGCCCAAACTGCGAGAAACTCACCGTCATTCATCGTGCCCATCTCTGGAAGAGCAGTACCCAACAGCCACCTCTCCCGTGATTGTACCATTAGAGCAGCTAATCTTTTAGATCTTCCAGGCAGGAATTAGGCCCAGTGCTCTGTCCCGATAATTACAGAGAGACCACATCAAACCTTCTAATGGTCTCATTGAAGCCCCTTTCTCTTACCTTGAAGGAGAAGGACCCCACACCTTCTCCTGGGCCGGGAAAAATGCCAGCACAGAGCTCTCCAACAAAAGCTCTCTTAAGCTCCATTTCTATCCTCAATGTGAGTAAGGGATTCAAGAGTCATGTCATGAGTTTTGACTCAGCACCTTTGAAATTTTTATATAGTATCTCTTCAAAATGTAGCTTCCACTGGTTTCAACCCATAGGAGTGGCCCCATTTTAGCATCCAGTTAGGCAAGCCTGGCCTTAGTGCTATCATCATATTTGTTGAACTCAACGCTAGGCCCTCTTTCTTGTGATCTCTTTTCATCCTTGGAACAACCTCCTTTTAGAGAGAGAAAATTGAGAGACTCCAGGACTTGTCCAAGAGTGTTCAGATAGTGTAGAGCTGGGGTGGGAGCAGTTCGTCTCAATAGTTCACAATTTCAATCCTGATTGCCTCTTTGATCAAAAGGTTATTTAGAACAATGTCCATAATTTGCAAGTGGATGAATTAAAAATAATTATTTTGTTATTAATTTTTAGTTGTATTGCTTTTTTGGTCAGAAATATAGCTCTGAATGAGTTTGAATTTTTAGAATGTAGTGAGCTTTGCATCATGGCTTAATACATGGGCAGTTTTAGTAACTGTTCCATGAGTATTTGCTTTCTTTGTTACGTACAGAGGTCTATGGCTTTCTCTGCACTCGGGCTTTCGTGAATCCTGTTTCAGGGTCTTATACCCTGTGGCTGAAACAAAGACATTTTGGAGGTGCTGATGACCCAAATAGCATGTTATCGGTGAAACACATTGCCATACCTGAAACCCAGCTACATTTTTGTCATCTCATTCCCAGTCAAGCAGAAAGTCCATTCCAGACCCATGAGATGTGGTGGTGAGGCTTTCCTTCAGCTTCCCTAAGACAACTTTGGATGGTGAGTCAGAACCCCTGGGGTTTCAGCCCAAGTCTGCCACTAACTTGCTCCTGGCGGCCTGCCTCCCCATGCAACAGAGGGGTCCAGGCAGATGTTCTCCACCTCCATTCTGCTTCCCAAAGTCTGTGCCTCGGTGTGGTGAGCCTCTGGCTTTTCACCTGGAAGGTCACAGGCAGTTCACGAAAGACAGTGTTCCCATTAAGAGTGAATGTTCCTTGAAGAAAGGGTTATACACATCCAAATGCTGCGTGCTGGTCCCTGGGAAGTAAAAGTCATTATTTAAAAAATTCTAAGACTGTTGGTCTGCAATCACTTCTAAAAAGTCTCTGGGGTAACCCTTTCCTCAGGATGTTATAGGAACACGGGACCAAATTCAATCATAAGCTAGGTCAGAGTGTAGACCTGGAATGATACACAAAGGGGCGGCTTGTATTTTCTTGTCTAGAGCAGCTCACATGGGCGGGGGGATGCATGTCCTCCCCCAAGGTGATGCGACACGTGTTTCTAGTGCTCAGTGCTGTAGTCCCTCTCCCCTGATGCCCTTGACTTACTGTGGAGTCACTGAAGTTCTCAAATGGGGGATGCAGAGGGAAGAGTGCCTTTTTTTTTTTTTTGCAAAACAGTTCATTTTCTTCATATCAAATGTACCGTTGAATCTTGATTATTTCATTCACTTTCCATCTGTTGAGCATTCAGTATGTGTCAGGCTGGGCTATTTCCTGCAGAGACAAAGCTGGATAAAAGACAGAAGGGCAAGTGGGTGTTTGTCACTTGCTAACCACATTCTATGTACGAATAAATGGGCACAGTAAGAAAGGGGATGTAGAAAGAGGATGTTCATCTAAATTTCCAAATCAGAAAGCAACGATTCTGAGGGAAGGAGTCATATTCTAGCAATTTAGCAGTCAGAACGGCTGCCTTGACCTCACGAGCACTCTGGGCCTCCCTCCAGCTTCCCCGGAGGCTGCATCGTGGAATGGATCTTGAGGGTGAGCGAAGGTCCTGACCACGCTCTAACTGTGAATTCTAGGAAAGAGGTTGCTTACAGGAATGAGCTCAGCCTGATCACTTGAAATTAAGGCAGCAAAGGAAAACACCCAATCTTTGTTTATAAATGTGCAAAACAATGTGCTAGACACAACTATTGCTCAAGCAAGAGACTATTCACAGATGGAGGCTTGGGCTGGGAGTGGATGCGAAGGCTAGGACTATGGACCATTAATCACCATCCACAGATATGCTGCTGAGTACAAGTGAGCCTACGGGGCCGAGGCAGGGTATACTGTAGGTGCTTAATGTGGAATCACCTGTCCTGCAGGTAATTAGACCACAGAGGAGATTTCAACCAATTCCACATCTCCACGTACTCCCCTTTCCTCCTTTCCTGCTCCTTCCTAAATGTAGAACAATTCCAGACCATTGCAAATGTGTGGATTCAATGAATGAATATAACCCCCCATGTTTGCTAGGGACCAAGTGCCATGTGGAATGCCTGTGCAGATCAAAGATGATCTCTTCATCCAGGTATGCTACTACTGAGATGGGGAAATGAGGCAGAGTATGTGCATGTGGGCACACATGTGTGCAAAAGGGAAACAACCCAAGGCTGTGACAAGTTTCCTCCCCTTCATCCAGACTACCTTCTCCTCATCCTCAGGTCCCAGATCAATTGTGCCTTCCTCTGAGCAGCCCTGTCTGCCCTTCTAAGACTGGGTCAGATGCTCTGGTTCTGTGATCCCACAGCTGCCTATATGTCCCCTCGTACCACTGCTCACACCGAACTGTTAATTGCCCATGCAGCTGTTTGTGTCTCCTACCCCAGCCCCACACTGTGACTTTCATGGGAGCAGGGACTTTCCCTGCCTGGGTCACTCCTGGCACAATGCATGCTTGTTGACAGTCTATGAACAGTGTTGATGATGTGCTCTGAGAGTGGAGATGGACGAGGTCATTTTAAGCCCAGGAAAAAGAACTCCCACTGGCCCTGAGAGACAAGTTAAGGACAAGAGGAGAGATGGCGTGGTTTTACCTAGTGCCGTGGTTCTCAAAGTGTGGCTCCTGGGTCAGCAGCATGGAACTTGTTAGGAATACAAATTCTGGCCTCGCCCCACACCTGCTGAGTCAGACTCTGGAGACCCTGGCAGTCTGGGTTCTGATAAGCCTTCTAGGTGACTGCGGTGCACATCGAAGTCTGAAACCACAGACCTAGCGCCTTGCTGCTACGACTCTGTATTATTTACCACTGAGGCTAGCGTGTTCTCACATACCTACCGGACCCTACCTGTGACTTTGGGACCAGGCATAGAAAATAGAATTTGTCTCATGTGCTACTTTCAGTTGATTGGCAGTGGCTGTTTGGAGCCTTATGTGAAGAATTCTGAGGCCATGCCTGTGCCCAGGGTAAAAAAAGTGCAACAGTTGATTTGCAACATCTGCCTTTGGTGTAGGAGGAAGGAGAACTCATGTCTCTTGCATCTGCTGTCTCTGATCTAGAGCCAGTGCTGAATTTACACAGGACACGATGATGACAGTGCTGACATCTGAGGGCCTGGCTGCACATTCTTTTCTGACCCTCATGCTTTGGTTCTCTAGGACCCAGGCCCCTTCCTGTGCCCCAGTTTGGGTGTACTGCCCCTTGATGATGGTCTTAGTATGATTGGGCCTCCTGTATTAGCTGCCAGGCCACCCCCATGCTGACCACCACCCCTCTGGGTCTTGGTTGGTGGCCTTCCCCGTCACTGTTTGACCAGGGCCCCGGCCCTTGTTCTGAGTTGCGACCTTTTTATAGCCATTTTAAACCCTTCCTCTGTGGCCAGGTTGGATCATTCAGATCTCCCCTTGGACATACATAATTCTGGTCTTCCCTGAGAAAAATGAATCTGTTCCCTTTGTTCCCACTTGCAAACTCTTTGTCCAGCCTTGGTCACCTTATGTTCACAAACTCCTAGTCCTGGCTGTCTACTCAGCCTGGCCCAGTTATCAAGAGAGGGATCGCAGGTGATGGGACCAGTACAAGCAAAGGCACAAAGATGACAGTGTGGAAAATATGATTGAGTTCCATTAGTGGACTAGTCTGACTGGGTTAAGAACTCATGTCGAGACGTGTTGGATTGAAACATTGGCAAACAGTTGATCAGGTCGTGGAAGGTCCTCAATCCCCCAGCTCTGGAGCTCAGAGTTCATGCACGGGAGAGAGCTACTGGGCTCTGGGCCAGGAAGGTGGTGACACCCTAGAGAGACCCTGCAGGAGTGCTGAGCTGGCAGGTGTGTGCAGCGGGAGGCGCAGGGCGGGGCCAAGAGGAAGCGGCCGCAGTTACCCCAGCCTGATGTGGCACTGGTCGTGGGAGTAGAAAGAAGCTGACATAGGAGAGAAATGCCAGAGACACTCCGAAGCGGGAATCTACTGGGCAGGATGGCTGATTTCACGTAGGGGCTGAGGGACAGAGGAGTCAAAGACGAATGGAATCACACCAGCCCGGGTGTAAGGAGGGAAGTCCAGTGGGAAAGAGCAGATGTGGGAGATGGTTGAGAACGTGAGATGGGCAATAAGTGGGCCTGAGGCGACATAGGATGTCCTAGTGGGAATGTTGCACCTGGAGATCCAGGGCCGCAGGTAGGGCGTGGTCTGGAATGAACAGAAGTGAGTGTTCCATCCCGGGAGGTGGCAGGGAAGGGGGGGCGTGAAGGAGCTGTGGGTTCTGCGGCATGGCCCTTGGGGATGCTGCACTGGAGTGGAGGAAGACGTAGGACCAGGGAGGAACCATCTAAGAGGAGGGAGCCAGGAGGCTGCAGTGGCAAGGGTGGGGAGGGACAAGACGGCACTTGGGTAGAGGTGGTGGTCGGCAGTGTCAAAGCTACGGAGAGGACGAGGAGAAAGAGAACAGACCAATGAGGTGTGCCTGTGGCTCATGGACAGCACCAGAGTGCAGTGGGCCTCTCAGTGTCAGAACAGCTGTTTGGGACCTAAACTGACAGCATCTCTCCAGGGAAACCCTTTTGCTGACAAGTTGCACGTCATCCTCGGCCTGAGAACTTTGTCATAAAGACAAGCCATCTTTAAAGTTCTGTTCTCTTCTACTTGTGATCACACATTTACCCCCCTCCCCACCCCCTGACACACCCACAAACACACACTCCCACCGCTTTCTGTCACTGACTCTTCTGAAAGCCAGCATGAAAGTAGGAGAACATAAACTGTTCTTCCGTTTGCCACCTACTTACAGGCTTAGCTTTTCAAGGCTAGCCACATAGATGTCAGGAAACAAATCACCTGCCTTGCACAGTTGTTTCACTTGTGCATTGCACAGGGGTACTTCGTCTAAAGGAACAGCATTTGCATTGTAGTTCTCTTTATTATTTTGATTTTACTTCATATTTTTATTATAACTGTGCTGACTCACTCTAAAGATGAGTGATTTGCATATTTATTACGACAACTTTCTGGCAGATAGCAGTAAAGTGGCCTTTTCTAATAATATCAACAGATTATGACAATTTTCTATCAGGTAGAAGCAAAATATTATGAGGAAGGGATGCCTTCTCTACTTCTTGTAAAGCTACAATGAAGCTGGCCCAGAGAGGTACCACCAGGTGAGTGAGGGGGCAGGGCTTTGTCGAGTAGATGGCGAGCCAGCATCTCTCCAGGCGTGGACCATTAGAATGGACTCTTGTTTATTTTAACTCAACAAACATTTATCAGGCACCCATTGTATGAGAAAACCTCTCTGTAAGCTATGAGGATGAGACAGACAAGTTCATCCCCAAGGAACTGAGAGTCTCGCTTCTCAGGTAGGAAAACAACGTGATGTGGTATCGTTACATATTAAGTGCTGGGGGGCTGGACTCAGTCCTGCCAAATCCACTGCTCCACTCCATTATGCTTTTGCTTTTTAATGGAGTAAACTTAAATATTAGCCATAGTTAAAGCATAATTTTAATGGATCTTTTATTGTTGCAAGTTGCTGCTTAATAAACTCAGTTCTTTCTTCTAAACATAAGAAGGTAACTTGCTTTAAACCATTTGTTAACACCAAAGCTTTTTAAGGCTTCTACTCCTGGATTAGGCAGCACTGGTATGGTGGAGGGGATGAGGAAAGGTTTCTTTAGCCTTCCTCATTTTCTCACTCTTAAGGTACATTTTAGCTGGTGGTTACGGAGAATGAGGAAAGGTCATCCTACTCATCTCTGTAGTTCTAAGTTCTTTTTTGGGAAGATGCCAACTCTGTTGGGTTTATGTGGCTATTTTGTTGTTATAGTCAGGCATGCTCATACATAGCTTGTCTTTGACCAGCCCTCCATTTCTAAAATAGGACAATTTACTTTGCAACCTCTGACTCCATCAAGTTTGTTGGTTTTTGAGAGGCTATTGACGCAGATAGCTTCTTTGCACATCTGTGCATTTATCCTCCAACCTTTGTTAAAAGAAAAACCTTAAACAAATTAAATTAGAGTTTAATTGAACAAAAATGATTTGCAAATAGAGTAGCCCTCAGTACTAGAGTAGTTCAGAAAGACTTTAGGGTAGTCCTGTGGCTGAGTAACGTTTACGGACACAAGAAGGGAAGTGACAAAGAGAAAACACAAGTGGAGCACAGAGGCAGCTGCATTGGTTAAAGCTTGGCATTTGTCTTATGGCTGCCCATGACTGATTGAAACTCAGATGCTGGGACTCAGCTAATTGTAACAAAGGCAAGTTCCTAAGTTAGGATTTTGGTTTATTTATGTGCTGAGTAAATGTTCTTGCTGTTCTTGCTCAAAATGAGGCCGTTCAATGCTCGATGCCTGGCTGCGAACAAACATTTAAGACTTGAGGGAATGCAGTGCGCCAGAGGGACTGTTAAGATGACTATCAGGAGAATAGCATCAAAAGACTTAACAAGAGCCTCTGTGAACCGAAGCAACTTAAATTAAACAAATCAAAGTTCAGGCAACATAGACAGTTCAAAAATACTCGAATCCAACTGGTCATAGTCCATGTGTTGGGTGTGATGGCCATCAAGGACCATAGTTTGCTGAAAAATAGTCTGACTCAGAGGGTTGTCCATCTTTGTAGTTAGCCTGGCAGCACAAATCATAGCAATCTGGTGACCCCATAGAAGAAACAAAGAATTAAAAACTGTGGAAAAGCCAAGCTTGCCATCCACCACATAGGATGCCTGTATATAAACCAACTGTGAGCTGCTCCCATAAACACAGTGTATGTTTCTTTTCCTTGATAAATTTCCTGAATGTGTTTGGTGGCAGTGTCTAAAGAAATAGCAGTGTCAGCCACCCTGTTATTATTATAGTTAAGCTTTCTGTAGTAACAAAATCCGGAGAAAGATAGTACAACATTCAATTTTGTTCAATACCAAACGCAAGCCCTCAACTTGAGCAAAAAGGAGATTTAAATTTGCATGATGTTCCATTAAGTGTTTCTTTTGGACATGAATGAACATGTATGTTATTGTCCACCTTTCAGAGAGTGACTTCTGCCCATCCGAACCCCTGGGAAATCTAACTAGCTACAAAATCCAAGATTTTTCCCAAACCACAGATTAGTTTCAAATTTTATACTGCTGATACCCCACTACCACCAAAACTGGGCCCCAGGAACCTCACTGAAATCTTTCCTTAGAGGAAACTAGCTTATTTCCTAAACCCAACAATTGCTCTGGTTTTTCCTAGAGCATAAACTTCAACTAAAACCATCTACTAATTATGGTCTCGAGGATTTTCCATAGGGAAAAGGAAAGGATTAGGAAAGCAGGAATTAGGAAAAAGAAAAAGGATGAGGCTTTCATGATGGTAAGAAGCCTTGACCTGTGACCTTGGGAAAGCTGTCCTCAATGTCTGCGATGCCATCTGCTTCTTGGGAGAAATTTCCCTGGTCAGCTTTACCTTAAAGTCTCCAACAGGCATGCACCTCCTAGAGTCTGAAGGGGCCCTTTTGAGTTGTGAGGTTTGGACCCAAGGTTTGAAGCCCTAAACCTTTACTGCAGTGCGTGTGGTGAGGACTTGGTGTGGTCCCTTCCAATGAGGTTTAAATCTTCCTCTGATGTTGTTTCCAGAAGACCCAATTTCTGGGTTTTAGGTTGTGAAGGATTTGATTGTCTTCATTCAGTTGGTGGATCATGAAAATCTTCCTTTACCTGGTGAAAATAAACTTTGGGATAATGCATGAAAGCCCTGGAGCATTTAGTTATATCCACATCAGACTTGAGGAGAGCAAAAGATACACAAGTTTCTATTATTAGAGGCATAGACCTACCAGTGACTATTTCATAAGGGGTCAATATACGTTTTCCCCTGGGGTTGGATCTGATTGCCACCAATCTAAATGCCCTTCACCAAGACACTCCAGTTGATTCAGTTAGTTTTGCCCAATGCTATTATATTTGTACTTAACTGTTTTACAACTTGTCCAGTGAAATGAGTACCTCTATCATCACTAGAGATTTCTCCAGGAATGCCCCATAAGGGAATACAATTTTGAATAATCTTGTAACTACTGTCATAATATTTGCTTTCCTATGTGAAAATCTTCAATCAGTGATACCCCATTGAGGCAATTGAATGAAGTCCCTCTGTAAATATTCAAATGGACTGTCAGATAGCAGAAATGTACCACATGAAGTTTTGATTGTCTTCCTAGAATTATGGGTTTGACAAGCCTAACAATGGTCGTAAACCATTTTAGCAATTTTAGAATGGTCACCACTCCACTATTTTCCCATAATTTGTATGATTTTGACAACTCCATGATGAGTTATGGAGTATAGAAGTTTTAATAATGGAAACTTTAAGGACTCAGGAAAGAGCAGGTGGTTGTATGGGCCCTCCACTAGTCCATGCTTAACATTGAATTTACATGCTTTTAAATACCAATTTTGTCTCTCCAATTCAGGCACATAGTACTGTTTATTAAATAGATTATCATAGGTAATTTGACTTGGATCAATCTTATGGTGTTTATTCAAATTTCATATCTCAATTTCAGTATTGGCTGATGTAGTATTATAATTTGCCAAAGGATTTCCTTGGTATTTAATTAATTTTTGCTCTTCTTAATGTTGGCCTAGCCATTTTATACAACCAATCAGTTTCTTCATAAGAGTTCTGGGAATTCTTACCAAGTCCAATGGTACAGAAACCTGTATTTGTCAGAGTTCTTGTAATCCTTTCAATGAACCTCGTGGAAGACAAAACAACTTTGGATTATAGATACTTAACTGTATCTATGGATGACAAAAGCCTTAAAATAGCCATGTTAAAAATCTAATCAGAGTTCAATATAATGAGCAATTGATAAGAAAATTTGGTTATTTCTGTGGCATAGAACATTTTAACATAACCAAAATTATGAGTAATGACATATGAGATTTTTAGTAATCTTGTACCATTTTTGAAACACATCACTATCACACCCATAAATGTAATTTTAAAAATGTTAAACATCATTTCTTATTTGACAATGCTTCCTATATAATTTAACATATTGAATAAGTCTAATTAGTTTAATATATCCTTTTTACTAGGTAAGAGATATATCCTTTTTGCTTTTCCAGTGGCCTTACTGGAAAATCCCAAAGTTAATTTGATTTCAAAAGGACTTAATTTATAATTTGATTTTAGGAAGTTCATCAAAAATGTCAAAAGGCTTAACACATTTAAATATGACCTTGGTTATCTATTTAACCAATGTGACAATAAAATATTTTAAAGACAAATACAGAAGGTTACATAGTTGTAGGAAAAATCCTAATTCTTTAAGAGAGAGGACTCAGTTTCTGTTAGTAAATCAAAGACCTAATAAATACAACATGAAGGACAGGAAATCATTTTGGTAAAAACTCAGAATCTTTGTTTCCTATGTCAATTGCCTAAAAGGTAAAGAAAAACTTTTCACAGTTTCCTATCAAGAGCAGAAACCAATATTCCAAAAATACCTTGTTTTAATGGAGAGGATGAAATTCTAGTTTTGTATCAGTGTGCTTTTGCTATTAATGCTCACTTTTAGAAAAACTTATAAATAAATAATTCTCCTCTAATTTTAATTAACTTATTCATACTTAAAATTCTTTTCATAATATTCATCTTTCAGAAAAATTACATAACTTTCTATTCATTTTAATTTTATCCAGTCATTCCTTCCTTCATCCATTCTGAAACAACCTCCACATTAAATAAAATTACTCTTTTCCATAACAAAATAGCACATCCTAATGCCTCTCTAACAACTTTCCTCACCAAAAATACATCTTATTTTCCTTATTTCCCTAATTTCCTTTATTATGCCTAGTTTTAATTATAATTTGAATTTTTAACCATTAACCTTAATTTTTAGTGAAGTAAGCAATTTTGAACAAAGATGAGAACCACTTCATAATTTTTAGAAACATGTTTCCTCATAACACATTTTTTCATGTTTACTAATAGACTCATATATATTTAGCTTCTCTATACCATGTGAAAACAAGATGCCAAAGTATATATGTATTCTACACCTATTACAACAATTAATGTTTCAGTATTCTAACTTGCTTAGAAATGACTCAGACATTTAATGAGTATCCGTTACTTAATTTAACATGACTTTAAGACTTTAAGTTACTGAAAAAGAATTTTGAAACTATGACAAGTTTATCTATAACTTTGATCACATGCCAGCAAGGAATGGGATTCCAGGCAAGGGGACCCTTACCTTTTTTTTTTTTTTAATTGACCTGTCTGATTATAGCCCTAAGCAATTGTTAGTTTGCCTATTGTAATTTCTGCCTTCTGACTTTTTAAATTGCTCCAAATTGGGATAGATAGAGCAGACTGGTTTTGGACCCTGTAATGTTGGGGGACCAGCAGGGGTTCCTCTGGTCTGTCCAGCCTTTGGGAGATTTAGCCTCTGCTTTAACCACACTACTGTCTGCTTTATTTATTCCATTCTTAATAACCATCTAAAATTTTTTTTACCTTAAATTTACATTTCCAAGGTGATGGCTTAGGTAAAGCAAGGTAGAAAATTTACACCTGAGGGCATAGAACTGAGACTTCAGGCCTAAATACCATCATTTGCCCAAACCAAGAAAGAAGGGTATAAAGGCCAAGTTAAGACAAGATGACCAGGAAAAGCACTTTAAATGAAGGTAATATTTGTTATGTAAATTTAAATCAATGCCTTCTCCATTTCAGGAGTTTCTAATGACTCATTCCTTCCTCTTCTCCTGGTGCATAAAGGTAGACACCATTACAAATGGGAGATTTCTTTATACATACAAATTCCTTTACAAAAGGGTTTCAAAATATCTAGTTAAATGCCAGAAAGGTGTACAGTTGGCCCTCCATATTTTTGTCTGCATCCATGGATTGAAAATATTTGGGGGGGAAAATAACAATACAACAATAAAAAGTGATACAAATAAAAAATACAGTATAACAACTATTTATATAGCACTTACATTGTATTAGGTATTATAAGTAATCTGGAGGTGTATGGGGGGATGTGATAGGTTGTATACTATGCCATTGCATATAGGGGACTTGAGCATCTGCAGATATTGTATCTGCAGGAGGTCCTGGAACCAATGACCTGTGGATACCAAGGGATGATTGTATTTTGGAGATGGATTTAGTTTAGCAGGTGTTCTTTTCAACTTCTTTTCAGCTTCCATTTCTTAGCTAAAAATACTCTGTTCAGGGCAGAGGCCATTAATAAATAGGGCAAAGAAAGCATTCTTTATGCCTGGACTCAGCATGAATAACTCTGAAAAAGAAGAAAGCCTCCTTTACCTGAGGGTCTACCTTTTATTTAATATAAACACTTTATTCAGCTGTCTTTTTGCCTCTAGTTTAGGGTTGTAACTAAGTCAAAAGATTAGCAGATTCAATTGCTTAAGCTTTTAATATGCCTTTTGTAGAGTCTTTTTTTCTTTTAATTGAGGCAAGGTCTCCCTCTGTCACCTGGGCTAGTTTGCAGTGGTGTCATCATAGCTCGCTGTAACTTGGAACTCCTGGGCTCAAGTGATCCTCCTGCCTCAGCTTTCTGAGTAACTAGGGCTATAGGTGCACATCACCATGCCTGGCTAATTTTTTTTTAAAATTTTTTATGGAGATAGGGTCTCACTATTACCCATGTCTGGAACTCCTAGCCTCAAGTAATCCTCCTGCCTTGGCCTCCCAAAGTGCTGGATTACAAGTGTGAGCCACCATGCAGGCTGTCATAAAGAGTCTTTTTAAAAAGGCAATAACTTTTTTTGAAATCTTTTTAGAAGCTTTCATGGATGACCCTAATTCAGGAGCCCACATTTTAAAATACACTCCTTAAACTGCATTGTCGTTCATTCAGAATTTTTCACATAATACCTATTGTAATTTTAAGTTATTTTTAGCAAGATTTCCCCATTTTTGCAATCATTTGCTGCTTCTAGGCCCGAATACTTACACATGTAAAGGTAGATGTAGCAGGAAGGTGGAGGACTCAACCCCTCAGAAATTAAGGATCCTATTTTGTTGAATCTTGGCTTTGGTGCTGGGATTCCCTTGACCAACCTTGCCAATGATTTTTCCCTACCTAGGCAGACAAGAAAAGAAATGAAGAGGATAGAGCACAAAATTCCTGCAAATTTCTGGAGCCCTGCAGTAATTGCCATTAACTGCCAATTTGCATCTGATCCTATCAGACATCTATGACCTCAAACTGGATCTAGTCCAGTTAATTATCAGATAGAATCCAATCCTGGATGCAGTCCTGTTTCTGTCACAACTTCTGAACCCAGTCCAGACAAAAAATGTCTCAAACAAACTCAGAGAGATCTAGATACAAGTCCGTAGAACTCAAAACTCAAGAGAAAAACGTGTCTGTGACCTCCAGTTACAAACGAGAGAGCAGTGAGCACACTGGGCTGCGTGGGTACCCCACCTGGTCGCCTGGCGTCTGGGGGGTCTCTAGAGTCTGACCTCCAGTCCCACTTCTGACACTACTCTCTTAAAAGAAAAGTTTCAGACAAATTGAATTTAACAGAGTTTAATTGAGCAAAGAACGATTTGCAAACTGGGTGGCACTCAGAACCAGAACAGGTAGAGACAGATTTGGGGCTGCCAGGTGGCTGGATAACATTTACAGACACAAGAAGGGAAGTGAGGTACAGAGAGGGCAGGATTGGTTACACCTTCGAATTTGCCTTGTTTGAACCTGGTTAGAATAGTTGCCCCCTACCCCCATTAGTTACCGAAACTCAGCTGCTGTGATTGGCAGAGACTCGGCTATTTGTCGTGTGGAGTGAGGGGACATTCCCTTTGGCCTCTGAAGGTTTGCTGAAAAAATCAACTTGCAAAAGGCTGATTACCTGGAGAAAAGGCATACAAATTCATTTAACATGTATACATGGGAGTCTTTAGAGTGAAGACATGAAGATACAGAGGAAATTGTCCATTTTTATGGTTAGGTTCAATCAAGTATGGATAGCCATGTAGAAATATGATTGGACACAAAGGGTATGTTCTAGTGCTCATAGACTGAGTGGGGAAACCCAGCAAGGCCTTTCTGTCTAGATTCTTCCTGGCCTCTCTGAGCACCGGCTCCTTCCTTCTGGGCTTGGGGCAGAGCCCTCTCTGGAATGGGGGTCTCATGACCTACCATCAAACAAGGTGGGTCGGATAATTTCCTATGGCCCATTTTTACACAGAATATTTTTAGGCGTTATGGCTGGCTTTAGAGAAAAGGGGTTCTGGTTTCCCTGACCCGCCTTGGGAAAGAGGGATTCTAGTTTCTACAGATAGTCTTGGGGACAGCGGGACAGAGAGACAGGAGGGCAGGAGAAGGTCAGGGAAAAATTGGTTTCTGAGGCTGCTTCTGGAGCCTTCGCTTTAGGGTATTGCTTTCTGAGCCCCAATAGTCATGAAGGCAAATTCTTAAGTTAGATTTATGGTTTGTTTACATACCGAATTAGGTCGCAGTTATGTAAGGACTAGGGCATGCAAGTATGGAGGCTTTCTCAGGCCAAATTTAGTTTGATTTAACGCCTTCTTAAGTTGAATGGACTTAAGAGATTATTCCAACCTCCTTACTGTAAAGATAAAGAGATGGAGGCCCAGAAAGCTAGTGAAGTTCATACTGCGAGTTTAACGCCAGGAAGCAATCTATCAATTACACATCAGTTTACTTTAAAGAAAGGAATGGCAGAATGGAGGCTAAATTCCAAAGAAAGAAAAGGAAAATGATGTTCAAAGTGATGCTTAGCTGATGAAGAAACAGACATGACAGAGAAGAAATCTTGCTCTTTGAGGGAAGGAAAGGTCCCTGTCCTATAGGCACTAGTTATTTCCTGGGGCCATTTCCTGAGTGCCTGCTTGCTCAAGATTAAGTAAATGCCAACAAACAGAAAAGCAAGACCTTTGGCAATACCAGAACTGAGAGTGGCAATCACAGCCTTATCCTTGCTGCCCAAATGTTTGTGAGTTTATCTATTAATACTTTAAAAATCAAAGACAAAACAGGCAGTTATTTAACAGTTTGCCTGGCCAAGTAAAGGGGCTCATGCTGTGAACAGCTAAGATCATAGTTCAAAGGAATCCTGCCCGAGAGGACAGAAACCCCTGACCTCCAGGTAAACAATTTCCAGATTCAGCGGAGGGTTGCGGAGCTAACCTAAGAATGTGCACTTACAAAGACAGACAAATGAGGACCTGCCTAAGGAGTGCAAGAGGGGTTGGGGGAAGTGCTGCAAATACCAGAGGTATAATGACCATTAGGGACCTCAGAAAAAAAGGGAAAAAGGGCAAATATTTTCAATAAATTGGTGACGCCTATAAAAGAAAACAGAAGTGTGAAATGGACATAGTTTTATGGGAAAATAAAGCTAACAGCATCTGCCTTTAATGCAGGCATTTAAATTTCCAGCAGATGGAGATGTTACCACGTGAAAGAGACGTTTGACAGGTGGTTCCAGCTCCACTTTCACACAATGGTTTGTGTTGTGGGAGTGAGACACGGAGAGGACCTTAAAATATATAGACTCCCAAGCTTTAAATAAATAACACTTTTGAAAGAAACTTTGTTACCTAGGTTCCTAATTCAGAGAGTTAGCTTTTTAAATGATGAAAGCATTCATTTTCATCATTTGAAAAGCGAACCCTCTGAATTAGCCAGTTGTTTCTTGTTTTGGGAGAATTTGTCAAAAATCATTTGTTTTCTAAGCTTTGTGTTTGGAAACCATAGGCAGAAAAGGATTCTGTTTGCCTTCTAATCAACATGCATTTGCATTACAGTAATTGCTACTTTAGAAGTCAAGGTTTCAGGGTTTTTGTTGTTGCTGCTGTTTTTGTTGTCTTTTCTTTTTTTTCTTGGTCTCTAGAGATTCCCTTGCAGCCATGGGCAGAGGGTCAAGTTGTTTTCACAGCTTGCCTGCATTTTGTTTTAGGCTTCTGAGGACTCGAGCTGGATGCTTTTATCAAATGTTTGAAGAATTGAATAGCTGTGTACTTGAAGCTAGCTGGTAGGCATAACTCATTAACATTTAAAAAAAAACAGTCTGAGGACCTATAGAAAGGGATCTCTTTGACTGACAGTGTTGTCTGGGTGATCTCAGGTGTCAGGGAAACATTTTCGGATCTGCTCAGGATGCTGTGGTTTGGTGATTCTCTCCAAACCAAATGGTACCCAGGAATCAAGGTTTATGTAGAGATTAGCTGTAAGCAGACAACATGGCCTTATGTTTAAAGGGGTTAATAATTTTTTATAACTTGTTTTTCTTCTCCAGAGTCTTTTTCCTCATAAGTATCAACAAAAAAAGAACTCAAATTCATTCAGGTACAGTTTCAGGAAAACAGAAATATGCCCTTTTAGATTTTCATCTTAGAATAAATTCCAGGAGGGGGATGAATGGATCAGTGGGCATGAATTATGTTGCCTGATGTCTGCCTTACTTTCCAAAAAGTATTGTGCCAATCATACAAATATACCACTTTCATCCAGAACTTGCTTTGTGTGCTATCATTAAACGAAAGAGAGAGGAAGAGAGAGAGAGAGAAAGTGAGAGCTAGAGTGAGAAAGAAGAAAGAGAGAGAGTGAAAGGAAAGAAAAGAAAGAAGAAAGAGAGAGAGAGAGAGAAAGAAAGAAAGAAAGAAAGAAAGAAAGAAAGAAGAAAGAAAGAAAGAAAGAAAGAAAGAAAGAAAGAAAGAAAGAAAGAAAGAAAGAAAGAAAGAAAGAAAAAAGAAAGAAAGAAAAAGGAATTTTTCTTGTTAATTATAAGTATATACAACAAAGGCTTAGAAGTAAATATTATGGTCCGGTTAGGGAATCTCAGGCATGTGGCTCAGGATCCTGGTCAGCACAGTTTAGGAGAAGCATCTCACAGATTTTTTTTTCTCAGCCTAGGACCCCTTTTCCAAATTCCTCCAGGTTCAAGCAAAGGTTACCCTCCCTTGGCCGGGGACCTCTTGCTGCCTGCCTGGCAGGGATGTCTGGATCTTCTTTTGATCTTCTAGTTTTTTCCTCAACCCAGAGCTATTTAATCTCTCCTGGGAGAGGCAGAGGCATTTGTTATTTGGCCATCAACAGTTAACTGCTTTTGTGGTTTACACACATACACAGAAGACAAATCAAAACTACACTCAGGATATCACACATTCTCAGTAAAACCTGAGACTTTAACAAGAACTTACTTTACCTCGTTTCACATAAATCATCCCTGGAATTTTTCCAGGAAGAGGCAGTCAATTTGCACTTTTAACGCTCTTGAGAGTTTCCTAAATTTTTGCCACATAGCTCCTTGGTTCATTCCCCGTAGCCTTTAGGTGATTCATTAATTTGCTCAGCAACCCTATAAGGAGAACCGCTATGTGCCAGGCACTTTGTGGTAGCAGAACTTGGGTGGAGTGATGGAAACTTATCCCCAGTAATGGAGAACACAGCAACCTTCATGCACGCTTTATTGGTTTGGGGTCAGTAATGTCATCTTCGTTTCTAAAGGACAGCTGGTTTTTCCATCTACCAGAATGTGTTCCTTTCCGAAAGGTTTTTTGTTGTTGTTGTTCAGCTTTTCCTATATGCCCAGCTTCAGATGCACAGGGAAGAATAGAAACCAGAAAGCAAATCCCTGTAGGACAGAGTAATCTGGGTAGGAGATCATCTCAGCTGCTGGAATTGGACCACCAATTTTAGTTACTTGTTTCATTACAGTGTTGATTTGATTCCTTAATAATGTGTGTGTGTATGGGAGGGGGCAGCTTTTGGGTATTTATATGGACTTTGGCATATTTATTCCTTTTTAAAAAAAATTATAGTAAGTCATACCTAACATAAAACTTACCATCTTAACCATTTTTAGGTGCACAATAGTGTTAAGTACATTTACATTGTTGTGCAGCCAATTTCTAGGACTCTTCATCTTGCAAAACTGAACCCCACCCATTATATGATAACTCCCATTTCCTCTTCCTTCTGCCCCTAGCATCTATTACTCTATTTCCTGTCTCTGTGAATGTGGCTACTAGGTATGTCATATAAGTGGAATCACATGGCATTTGTTTTTGTGACTGCTTATTTCACTCAGCATAATTTCTTCCAGGTTCATCTATATTGTAGCATATGTCAGAATTTTCTCTCTTTTGTAAGCCTGAATAATATTCCATTGCATGTTTATATCACATTTTGTTTACCCATTTATCTGTTGAAGGACACTGGGTCGCTTCCACCTTTTGGCTACTGTTGCTATGAACATGGGTATATTATATAAATATCTCTTCAATACCCTGATTTCAGTTCTTTTGGGCATAAACTCAGAAGTGAAATTCCTAGATCATATGGTAATTCTATTTTTAACTTTTTGAGAAACTGCCCTACTGTTTTCCATATTGCTCTGTTATTTTACATTCCTACCATCAGTGCACATGGATTCTGATTTCTCCACTTCCTTGCCAAGACTTGTTATTTTCTGTTTTTTTTTTTTTCCAATAGTATCCATCTTAATGGGTATGAGGTGTTAGTTCCATTTTGGGGGATGAAATAATAAAACAGAATGAACAACATATCCTAAACAATCCCTGAATTTTCTGATACGCAGATACAAACCAAGAAATGATAACATTGGCCTTTATATACCTACTATCAAAAACCAAACAGTATTAAAAACCAAACAGGAAGGAACCAATAGAATCTAGGCCAAAAGCTTAAGAGAGCTTATATTACATTTCCTCTGTTTAGCTAATTTGATTTTCATGGAATTATCTGTTTTTGGCTAACTGTTTGTGGGGCTATCACTGGACAAAGAAAGCAGGAGGGAATTAGAGAGGACGTAGAGGGTAGAACTAGTGGAAGATTTCTGGGTTGCACAGACAAGCTATGGAAACTTTAACTTTACATTAGTCTACAGAGGTTAAATCCAGTTTTCGATCTCATATATCCCTATGTCTACTTTGTCATATTCCTCTGATCTCCGCACCTGGACCCACAATAAAAGACCTTGAATGTCCTTGATGTAAACATGTGCTTGCCTACTTGTCAGATGACTGCCCTGAGAAGTAGTTTACTATATTGAGTTACCCAGCAATTTCTTTTGGATCCTGATCTACATAGCACAGTTGGAAGGGGAGTAGGTAATGACTGGGATTACTCAGTTAGAAATATAACATCCTTTTATCCCAAATATATTGGGCACTCAGAATTCTCTTTTCCTGGGCCACCAATGTTTCTGTTCATTGTGGTTGGCTAAATCTATCCAAAGGAGAGCAGAGCATCAGGCTATAGCTACGTAGTCAAGGTGAAATAGGAAACAGAGTCTAGGGAAAAAGGCTAATATCACAAAGGTTTACTGGCTGTGGTTATGTGCAGAGGGATGTGGGGTGGCGGGGGAAGTGGGGTTTATTCCAGGTATCTCAGTCTATAGTCACATCGAGGCTGAGTGTGCTTGTTGGTGGGAACTTTGGCTGAAGGAAAAGAATAGTGAGGCCCTCATTAAGCCTTGAGTCTGTTTGTCAGTAGCTGATGATTGCACTGTGGCCCTTCAGAACACAGGAGACCCTTACAAGAAGAAAATTCTAACTATCTCTCCGCACAGATCCAGTAACAAAATGAAATTTGCAGGTGGCTCTCTGAAAGAACCATAAAGAGGAAGAAAATAGAATAATGAGCCCCTGAACAGAGTTCCCAAGGTTTGGCTACCGAGCAGCAGGAGTCCTGAAGTGCAGCCAAAAAGCCACGGAGCCACTCTCCCTGCCCTTTGTCCAGGCGTATTTTAACTTGGCGAGGCTTCTACAATAATTATCAAAGAAAATTAAAAGAACAGGCAGCTCAGAGGGCCCTGATGACAGCCGAACGTCCATTTACTGCCTAATGGGAAGGGAGTAATTTCATTAAAGCTTTGAGACTACCGGTGACTACCACCCAGCCCAACGTTTTCTGCCCAGGGTTGCCACATTTCGATAAACTTAGATATTTCTGTGTCTGCAATTCTTATAAAGCTTCCAAATGCAGACATTCCACCATGTCCCTGGGCATGTAGTTTCAGGGGAGAAGAAAGGAAGCTAACATTTATGGAGTGCCTGTGCTTTTATAAGCGTTCTCTAATTTGATTCTCAGACAGTTCTTTGAGATAAGCGTTGTCTCACCCATATTGATAAATAAGAAAAGCAAGGTTCGTATGCATAATTTGTCCAGGGACAGACACGAGCTTAGTCAGTGGCAGAACTTGTGTTCATATCCAGGTAAGGACTGTCAAAGGTCATCCTCTTTTTCTTTTATCTTTATGCCTTTCAGCAGATTTTCAGATGGAAAGAGTACCTAGTTGGTCTTCGTGTCTAACCAGCATCTTTCTTGCTGCATTTCTTTGAATACAGTTGCATTTTGAAGGTCCTCACAGATTCTACCGGCCTTGGTTATGCAGCCGTAGAGCTGGCGGCAGCTAGTTCTGCAAAGCGGTTTGGGTCTCAGCAAGCTTGAGAGCAAGGCTACACCTCATTTAACTCAATGGCCACCATCCAAATTGTCCCACGGTCAAGAAGCGGGCTGCTTTTCATGCGTCTTCTGTACACATCCTTTGTTTTTCCTTTTTGTCTCTGCCCATCCTTTCCCCCAAATACCACAAAATACTGTTTCAGCCTGAGGTTTCAATTAGGTTCTGGCATGATGAGCTCATGCCACGCTTTGTGTGGCCACGACAAGAACATCCTTCCCTGTGCTTCCTTTGAGAGGGAGCTGGGGCTGCTGAATTCCCTTTTCATGCCGCCACAAGGGAACCTCCGTTTCTCATTTGTCCAAACGCTTGTTTGTCTTTGGGGAAGTGAAATGCTTGCATTTGATTGTGATTGGGGTGGATTGACATCTTTTAAAGTCCCATGGAGGAATGAAAGCCAAGCTTACTCAGGGGGATTATCTCCTGCATTCAGTCCAAGTTGAATGTGGAGGGCTGCATTCATTTGGTAAATAGTGGTAGAGGGGCCCACCCTGCCTTTTCTCCTGGTGGTTGTGCATATTTGGACAGAACGTGTTCTGCCTACAGAGAGGGTTTGAAAGAAGGTTCTTAGCAAATAACTGAGGCCTGAACGGCACGAATGCAGCTGGCTAGGGAGACCCTTCAGGGTCACAGTTTCCATCTCAAGGTAAAAATGATCACTTTCCACACTTGCCATGTAAATCCAATGGGCCTTCATGCAGGAATAAACTCACCACGCCACCAAGAAGGTGAGCCTTGGTTCCCAGGCTCTTGCAGACTCTAGTGGGTAGAAGCAGCCACTTATTAGTGTCCTTTGTTTTCATGCCTATATTTGCATGTATGCAAATGGCCCCCACTCTGTCTGGCTTGCTGTTTACTTTGTTTTGAAAGCTCCTGGGTGTCTGGGATTGTATCTATTCATCCTCCTCTGTACAGAGGCATGTAAATGAGATTGTTAATTCAATTGAGCAATTGATTAAGCTGTTTTTTAATGTGCTGAGTGCTGTCCTAGGCACAGCAGGGAGACGTGAAAGAAGCCCTGGCCAAGTCTCTGTCTATGACCTTGAGCAACTCCAGGGGCCTTTCTGAGCCGCCTGATCTCAGCAGTGAAGTTAGAAGGTCAGACCAGCTGATTTCTATAAGGACTGTTCTCGTTCCACAGTTCTCTGATTGAGGCAATCGCTGAGACAAAATGATATCAAGCCAGCTAAAAATTAATATCCATTGTAATTAAGAATACAGTTGAATTGTATAGAAAAATATATTCTTTGGTTGCATCCAAAATAAGGTTGCTAGCAAATAAAAACACGGGATGGCCAGTTAAATGTGAACATCAGATATACAACAAATCATTTTTTACTCTAAGTATTTAGTATAAGCTATATCTGAAATACTTAACTGAGCATCCTGCATTTTATCCAGCAGCCCTAATCCAGGGACATTGTGCAAACCAGGCACTTAAAGGTTGGCTTCCCTCCCGCTTGTCTTACTCTCTGCTGTCCGGCCACACTGGCCACCTTTCCACTCTTCCTCCTGCCACAGAGCCTTTGCACAGGCTGGTGCTGCTGCGGGGATGTCTTCCTCCCTACCCTTCCCTCACAGACCTAACTCCTACTCACCCTTCGCAGTTCAGAAGTCACTGCCTCAGTAAAGCCTTTTTAGATACCCTCGGGTAAGTCCTTTCTCTGTTGCGTATTCCCTGGGAGTCTTTGCCTTCACAGCACTTGACACAATTTGTAATTTATACAGTTGTTTGCGTTTCTGTCTATTTAATAAAATTAATGTCAGTCTCTCTAACATCTCCACCCCCTTCTGCTCACCACACTAGACAGATATCTCTGGGACACATGACAAGGTGAAGGGCTTCCCAGCAGTTAGAGATGTGGAGCTCAATGCTGAAGGTAAGGTTTGTGAAGGCAGATTGGAATATCGAGGACCTTCTGGATCAGGGGTCCTCAAACTACAGCCCGCGGGCCACATGCAGCCTGCCGAGGACATTTATCTGGCCCACCGGGTGTTTTTGCCGCCGCTGCCTGTCCTGCTTAGCAGCCAACTCGTTCCAGGCCCACAGTGCACACTCTCCAATGGTCTGAGGGACAGTGAACTGGCCCCCTGTTTAAAAAGTTTGAGGACCCTGTTCTAGATGAACAGAAGAAACAGAGCCCCTGTGATGAGAATACCCATGGCGTGTTTCCAGAACGGTGAGAACAATGGAGTAGTTGGTTAGTGTAAAGCTCCATTGTAGGGAGCCGTGGCCTTGAAACTCATCTTAGGGATTAGATGCAGATATTCTGAAAATAGTGAAGGGTGGTCACAAGGAGAGCAGTAACATGATGAAAGTCACTCTTTAGTGGCTTTTCTTTGCTTTTGTTTTTTTAGAGATAGGGTCTTGATCTGTCACCCAGGCTAGGGTACAGTAGCCCAATCATAGCTTGCTGCAACCTCAAACTCCTGGGCTCAAGCAATCCTCCCACCTCAGCCTCCCAAAGTGCTATGATTACAGGCATGAGCCACCCTGCCCACCCTAGTATGTTTTATTAAAACCAAAAAAGGGGATCTCAGAGGCCAAGATCCTTCCAGAAGGCCACTAAGGAACATGCTATGAAGATGGCAGATGGCATTAAGTCAAGAAATCTGTGGTGAGCTCCTCTGCCTCCCAGGCACAAAGCCTGTTCTAGGTATGGGCAGTTCACAAAGACTTGGGGGAAAGCACAGACAATTCCCAACTCCTTGATTCCTGCCATCAAAAGTCGAGATGATGTGAGCTGGGCTTTCTTGAAGTTTCTTCCTGAATTCTGAGAAGATGTCATACGAAAGTATTCTTTTCCTAAAGCCATCAAAACTCTTCCTGCTGAAACCTTCCTTTTCTAGTATCCTACTCTCTTCAGTGTTTAGGAGACAGAGAGAGAGGGTGGGGGGCCTTTATTGAAACCACTGCCTAGTTCTCAGGCATGGGGATTTGCTGTGTCTGCCTACATATTCATGCATTAAGCTTTTGCACCCAATGAACCACCCCATATTGTGTTCTTAACACTGTTGATTGCTTTTGCCTGGTACCAACAGACTCTGGAAGAGTATACACACACATATATGTACATACATATATATAAAAGCGTACATACATGTAATATATGCATATAAATAAACACACACATACACATGCATTCATATACTCACACATAGATACCATGGATACACATACAAACATAATACATATACACACATATATAAACACATACATGTGTATATATGCACACATATACAAACATACATATACATACATATTTTACTAAGATGCTAATAGCAGGAGATGGAAAGTCAAGCCCTCCTCCTCTAGGGGTTACCTGCGGAGGTGTTACCATTTCCTCTACCTCCTGAGACCTTTACTCACATGGCTGTTTATACGAGACTTCCCTTCCTTGACTTCCTCCTCAAAGCTCTCAGTAGCCTCAGTTCTTGAAAGGAAAACCTCGGCCATGCTGTTTTTCTGGAGGGTGTGTATATATCCCATATTTTAACATATATCCTCTCAGATAGTTGTATTTTCCCAAGCCATGAAAAGCAGGTTATGACCTCCTGCTTCTGTTGCAGCTGTCAAGCTGCTTTCCTGACAGTCGGCCAGACGCGCTTTCTACTGACAGAATCCCTTCAAACTTATATTTTTTATTAAATATAGCATTTTTAAGATGTAACACTGCATGTCACACAGCTTGAAGAGTTTTGAACAGCATGGTGTTTTGTTCATAACGGCGTTTGTTTTCAGTCACTTTTTCCAGCTTTAGATTTACAATGACATGAGAGAAAAAAAATCTCGCTAGAAGGTTGGGGAACTTGGACACATTTGGCTTAGCTGGTTCCCACAAAGCTACGTGTCCAGGAACTTTTACCAGTGGGAAGCTACTACCGTTCCCTGTTCTGCTCTCTGGAAGAGTGTGCAGGGTGTGAGCCAGGGTACTGCAGGACTCCAGATAGATCTTTTGTTTCTTTCCACATGAACAGGGGTCCCGCGTGAGCGGGCCGCTGGGCTGTCTGTGCAGCCTCCCTGGCATGAGCCAGTCCCCCCTTGCTCTCGGCTGCAGCCATGGGGAAGGTCCCCCAGCATCTTGAGTGGGTCGTGTTCCTGGCCGTGGGTATGTCTCTGGCTGGAATGCTCCTCTCTCTTCTCCTCTTCTTCACACAGTAAACTCCTGCCCATCCTTCACAGCTACACTTTCACATTCCTTTGTGAAGTCTGTGTGAATGGTTAGTTCATACTCGTCTTCCCCATGAGATTGTAGTTGCAGGAGGTCAAGGACCTGTTCTCTTTTTCTTATCATTTCCCCAGCACTTACTATAGTTTCTGGAATAAGGAGGACTCTCAAAAAATATTTGCTGAGTGAATGAATTCATAATGAATGAATGTTGATTAGCCCAGGGGGCAGGGACTCTGTCTTAGTAACTTGCTTATTCCTAGATCCTGGGACAGTGCCTGGCATACCACAGGTGCCCAATAAGTGCTTGCTGGGTGAATGAATGAGCATTGTTCATTGCTGGGTGAATGAATAAGTGGCACTATGCCAGGCACTATCCTTGACCCAAAGAGGTGAGCTTCTAATTACAGAGATAACAGGCTCAGATGAAAGAATTAAGAGTTCAGTGGGGCACTGAGAGTAGAATTCTAAGTCAAACCTGGATTTCAATCCTGCTGGCCCCACCACTTTCTAGAGGTCTGGTTTTTAGCAACTTACTTAACCTCTCTGAGCCTTGGGTTCCTCATCTATAAAATGGGGTGATAATAATATCTAATGCTGAGTTGTAAGAATAATATGAAATAATACACATGCAGTTTTTCACACAGGACTTGGTGCAGTGCCAGCACTCAGGCCATAGTAGGTATCATTATTAATTCAGGAAATCTCTATGCAAGATTTTAAGTGTGCTAAGGTCATTGACAAACAGTGTGACTCTAGGCAAGTCTTTTCACTCTGCTGAGCGTATAGCTTGAGCCAGACACAGAGGAGAGGGCAAGGGGCCTGGAACCAGGGAGACAAGCTGGGGGAACGCGTAGCCCCTCAGGCACTGGGTGGTGAAGGCTGGGGCTGGGCTTTGCAGGAGGAGTGAATGGGAAGGGGATAATCCGGAATGATGAGTGACACAGCCTGGTGGCAGAGTGGATAATAGAAGTGAAAGTGGTTTCTAGAATGCTTGCTGCCACTGGCAGAAATGTGTCCTGTCCTTGAGAGAGTTAGGCTGTACTCTAGAAATGTGTGTCAGTGTTTGGCAACCGGCAGAGGCCCTCGCGCCCACCAGCAGGGACTGGAAGGAGGCAGCTGTGGGGGACAGGGAGGGAACAGAGGAGAGGTTACAGCCAGCTCCCACATGCAGCACTGGGGCAGACCTGCCCGGTTCTGCACAGATGTCATGACGCTGATGGGAACAGGCCAGGACACGGAGTAGGAGACAGGGGTGCAGCATTAGAAATCTAGCACAGACACTGAGGCCACTCTCTGGGGCCATAAGAGTGAGGGAGAGAAACAGGCTTCCTTTAACTGGCTGCCCTAGTGAGAGCAGAGAGTCCCCAGGTACCCAAGAGACCCAAGCAGGAGAGGCCAGGGTAGGTAACCTGGCCCCCAGTAGGTGACTTCAGGTGGGGGGGACTCTCCAATGGTGTCGTGGCAGCACAGCGCAGCACAGTGTGGAGAGCTCTGTTCGGATAACTTTGGGTTCTGGCGTGGGGTAGTCGGGGTGGGGGGTCAGGGACAGCAGTGCAGGGTGAAAAGGGCCATTGGAGTCACACAGACCTGCTTACCACTGAGCACTGCCACTTACCAGCCGTGTGGTCGCGAGCAAGTCACTGACTTGGCTGAGCCTTAGGGTCCTCATCTTCCACAGGTGAGGACTGGCTGAGTTAATCTATATAAAAAGTCTGGAATATAGTAGGTGCTCAATGAATAGTGGACATATAAAAGTTGTAAAAGGTAGGGCTAGGTTCGGCAGCTAAATCCAAGTGCAGATACAAAGGAAAGGAGGTTCCCGTGTCCCCTCTGTTTTCTGCACAGCAGAGACCATACCTGACAACTCGGAAGAGAACGTCCTCCTTGCAAGGCCTCCCGATGGCCACAGTCCTGTCTGGCCGGCTTGGGGTACAGAACCCTGACCTTCAGGTAGCCGAGCATCACCGCGTGTCAGCTTTGGCAGTGCATTCGCAGGGCGCCAAGTGGTGGCCCGGTTGCCGGCTAGGTCTCCTTTCTGTATCCTAGTTCGGTGGCATCGGTCAGAGCAGTAGCTCGCAAAGCGTGGCTCCTGGGCCAGCAGCAGCGGCATCGCCCGGGAATGCCAGTCCCCAGGCTCCGTGCCAGCCCCACTGAATCAGAGACCCTAGGGGTGGGGTCCACCAATCTGTTTTAACAACAACTCCAGGTGAGTCTAAAGTTTGGGAACCACTAACTCAGAGTGTTGCTGACAATTAGAACTGTGTTTAAGTGTGAGCAATGCTATGAGGAATTATTGTATTTCAAAATATTAAGGGGGTACACATGTTTTTGTTACATGTATACCTTTTATAATGCTTAAGTCAGGCCTTTCAATGTTCCCATCACCTGAATAGTGTTCACTGTACCCGGCAGATAAGTTTTTACCCCTCCTCCCCTCCCCTCTCTTTGATTTCCAATGGCCTTTACATCTGCTAAGAAGAATTTAACTCTGATGGAACATTGAGCCAGTGATTTTTTTCAGGGTTCAAAAATACATTTTTGCTTTCTGTTTATAATCCAGATACCTAAGCCTATTACGACAGTCAGTTAAGTAAGATCCAGTAAGGCACTGCATGTGAACTTCTAAAGTTTAAATTGCAAATGTGCAATGGGAGGTTTGGGGGTTGATAAGCTGTGTGTTTTTGCATTTAAGCCTTAATGATGGAATGCTCGTGAAACTGTCTCCTTTTCAGAACAGAAAAAGCTAAGAATTAGGTCTCACCCCTCTTCTCTTCTGACTTTTTCGGAACAATTTTCTAATTCCAGAGAAGAGTCTGGGCTCTTAGAAGCATTCTCCTCGTCTTATTTTCCATAACTTTGTCCTGGAAAATGTAGTCTGGGGGAAAGCATTTTAAATAGTAATCATCCGAGTGTAGTCCAAGAGCAGGCAGACGCTGTGTCGGAAACAGGAGGACTAGCGCACAGATAATGCAGTCAGCAGAGGACGAGCTCAGCACTGCTCTGGCTCTGCCTGCTCCTGAATTATTCACCAAACCGAATGCTACAAACTCTTCATTGCTCTGCTTTGAGCAAACACCTTATTTTATTTAACCCCTGCAAACACACTTAAGACATTGCATCCACATGTTTCTCATTCATTTATCCCTCACTCATCAGCATGTGTTGGGTAAGCACCCTGCCACATCCAAGTTTTATGAGCTGCGTTTACTAGGCTGCTTTTTCTTGAACAAGGATATCGTATATTTTACAAAAAAAAAAAAAAAAAATGGAACTTGAGTCTGGGAAATGAAGCCTTCGGTGCTAAACTTGAAGTGAACTTGTGAAGTTTGCATGGATCTGAAACTAAGCACAGATGTTACCCATTCTCCAGGAATAGCTTCACGTGTTTATGCACATGATCTCTCCTCGTTTTCTTACCTGGAATTTTCTCCCCACTTCAATGAGGGCAGGAGAATGTACACTTGTGGGAAAAGTGTGAACCTCTTTTCCTTCCACTCTTTTAGCCCCTTGCATTGTCTGAATGTCTCCCTCTTGCTTACTGAGAGTGAATGCAAACCTATGCATTAGCAAAGCACCCTAAAATCCAGCCCTTTAGCAACATTTAGCTTTCCAGAAGTCAACATTTTCTCCCGTTTATGTAAAGTTCCTAAAAAGACAGTAAAGAGTTTTATAGTTTGTGTTAAGTTTGACTAGAGATGGGAGAGACCTCCCATTGACACTAACTGTGTGGAAGAATTTTGTTTCTGAGAGTGTGAATTGTTGGGATTATTTTCTATATTTTTTAAAAATTAATTTTTATTTTTTATTGCAAGTTGTGCACATACATATTTTATGGAGTCAAATAGTTCTAAAAGTTTGCCCCTTCCCTAATAGTTCCTACTCCCCAACTAGTTTAGCTGTTCTTTTATTTACCTTCTTATCTCTAAATAATGCCTATATTGCTACTTCTGGATTTTTATATTTTAAAATTTTTCTGTTGAAGATGAAGACTTTGTCCTGTGTCATCATCCCCTCCCTAGACATCACCACACTTGCATACCTCCCATCCCACACCGTCTCAATATGATTGTGTTATAATTGGGCTTGTATTAATAACCATTGTTTACCTTATAGTGACTATGCACATGCTCTTCACGGCAGAGCCATGAGACATACTCGGGTCAGGTTTCCAGGACACTGACCCTGAGGCAGCCATTTGTGCCTGACGTTCACCGGGGCATAACACCTGTGAGGGATGTGGGAGGCAGGACTGGGCAGAGGGCGAAGATGGACTGAGATGCAATCACACAAAGGCCTCAGCTGGTCCTACAGAAGGCCCTGAGCTGGGAGGGCCCTTGTACCACGTGGACCAGTCATTGGATGGGGCTGTCCCTGGGGAGGAGGCGTATGGTTGGGGGAGGCAGCTGCTTGGGCTGAGAGCAAGCTCCAGAAAGATACCACTGTGAACTAACTCCTGACTGCTGGGGTGCTACTGCCTTGGATTAGGAGATAGGGGTAGACTATCTGGGCATCATACTGCAGCGTCCGCTACATATACTGTGATTACTTTTCCTTTCCTGGAATTCTTTCTTTCTCTCTTGTTAATAAATACCTTTTTGCTTTTAGTTTGCCGCCTCTTCTATGTACTTCACATTAATTCAGCCCCATGCACTTCTCCATTGTATAAATCGTCTTTCATTCAATAGCTTCATATCTCAATATCTTAAAATCTATATATATTAAAATTTATTGGGTATTTTATCCATTCTATCTTCTCGAGGCAGTCTCTCCTGGAACCCTCTGACCTGCTCCAACCCTTCCCTAGTGCACACCTGCCTTGCTCGGATCTCCTTTCATCCTGGTACTGGGCATTCATTCTGCATCTCTCTTGGGTTAGATCTTCTCTCTCCTGGATTCCATACCTTCTGCTTTCTTGGTTTACTCCTTCACTGTGGCAGAATACCTTCTCCAATAAGGGTGCGTGAGAGAGAAATTGTGTGAGAACTCGTTTCTGCAAATGCTTTATTTTTTCCTAAGGATTGATAATTTGACTAGATACAGAATTCTAATTTGGAAATCATTTCTCCTCAAAAATTGTAAAGTATAGCTCAGTTATCGTTCAGCTTTCAAAGTTGTTGAGAAATCCATTACTATTTTGTTTGTTTCCACTCTGGAAACGTGTATTATCTTTTGTCTCCAGTGTCTTGAAATTTCACAGCAATGTGCCCCTGATATGGGCCCATCTTTATTTTATTTATTGGGTGACACTTCTCCTTGGGTCTCTTGTGCTCTTACAGGCCTTGTGGAGTATGCCAAGAATGCAAGGCCCTGACCACCCTAAAATTCGGTTATTTCTCAGGGTTATGTTTGTGGTGACTATTTCTAAGGGTGGTTCTCACCTTGAGGGGTGAGATGAGTCTCCAGCCAGGACAAAGGGCAGGGCTGCTTACTGTTTCCAATAAGAGCAGTGGATCCCTCAGGCTCAGTGTTCCCCAGCTGCAGCACAGACCACTGCACGCCCACCCACGGACCCTGCACGCCGCCGTGGGCCTTGGGGGCAAAGGGAAATGACATGACATGCTGATGCTCATGCTGCTTGCTCTTCTGTGAGTAACAACACTCTTTAGCTGTGACTCAGGAGTCTTCTATCTTCTGATTGTACCCAGGAGACAGTAACAGGCTAACTTACCGATTATGGAGAGGGTAAAATCAAATCCCCCTTTTACACCATTATGCTGGGCACCTGGTTGGTTCCTTCAACCTGGAAACAGAAACATTCTTGAGTTATTTATTTGATGATCTTCTGGGTACCTGGGAAACTAACTGCATCTGCTTCTCCGTTTTAAAAAAATGTATTAAGATAAAATTCATATGTCATAAAAGTCACCCATTTAGATGTTTTTAGTATAATCAGAATTGTAATGGCAGAACCTTTTTATCGTCCTAAGAGGAAACCCTGTAACCACTAGCAGTCACTCCCCTCTTTTCAGCCCCGGGAAGCCACTAATCTACTTTCTTTCTCTATGGATTTGCCTATTTATACAATAAGGCCATATATTGTGTAATTCCACTTAAATTCCACATAATTACGCAATGTGTGGCCCTATATGACTGGTGCCTTCTGCTCGGCATAATGTTTTGCAGACTTGCCTGTGTCGTAGTGTATGTCATCACTTTGTTTCCTTCTGTCACTACACCGTATTCCACTGTATGGACACACCACATTTTCTCTATCCACTCATTAGTTGAGGGGCATGTGGGTTGTTTCCACTTTTTAGCTGTTATGAAAAAATGCTGCTGCTATAGTTTGAAGGTTGGTGTATCCCCCTGCCCCCCAAAATTCCTGTGTTGGAAATTACTACTCAAAGTGATAGCATTAAGAGGTGGGGCCTTTGGGGAAGTAATTAAGTCACAAGGGCTCCACACTCGTGGGTGGGATTCATGCCCTCATAAAAGAGGCTTGCCTGTGCTCCCTGGCCTCTTCTGCCACGTGAGGACACAGCAGCGAGGTGCTAACTGTGAAACCGTGAGGAGCCCTCCCAGACACTGAATCCCCTGCTGCCTTGGTCCTGGATGTCTCGGCCTCTAAAACTAAAAACAAATGTCTGTTGTTTATAAATGATCTAATCCAAGGTATTTTGTTATAGCAGCCTGAATGGGCTAAGACAGCTGCTATGAATATTTGTGTACAAGTTTTTGTGTTCGCATGTGTTTTCATTTCTCATGGGTATAAACTCAGAAGTGGAATTGCTGGGTTACAGGCCAACTCTATGTTTAACATTTTGAGGAACTGCTATATATTTTCCAAAGAGGTTATTCCATTTTACAACCCCATGAGCATTGTACAATCGTTCTAATTTCTTTATATCCTGGTCAACACTTGTTATTCTCTGTCTTTTTTGTTTTATCCATCCTAGTGAGTATGAAGTGGCATCTAATTGTGACTTTGTATTTCTCTAATGACTACTGATGTTGAACATCTTTTCATATGCTTATTGGGCATTTATAGATCTTCCTTGGAGAAATGTCTGTCTAAACTCCTTGTCTGTTTTTTAATTGGGTTTTTATTGTTGGGTTATAAGAGTTCTTTATAGATTCTGGATACATGTCTGTTATCTGATATACGATTTGCAAAAATTTTGTCCAATTCCATTCCATGAGTTGTCATGTCAGTTTCTCAATGGAGTCCTATGTCAAAGTCCAATTTGTTTATGTTTTCTTTGGCAATTGTACTTTTGATATCATATCATCTAAGAAACCATTGGCAATCCAAAATCACAAAGATTTACACCTATGTCTTGTTTTAGGAATTTTGTAGCTTTAGTTCTTACATTCAAGCTAATGATCCATTTTGAGTTATCTTTTATATATGATATGAGGTACGGGTCCAACTTAATTTTTTTGCATGTAGATATGCAAAGTTGTCCCACTACCATTTGTTGCAGACACTATTTTTTCCCTATTGAATTGTCCTGGCACCTGTGTCAAAAATCAGTTAACCATAAATGTGAGGGCTTATTTCTGGACTCCCTGTTCTAGTCTGTTGATCTATATGTCTAGTCTTATGATAATACCACATTACTGTGGTATTAGTGACTGGCACCTGTGTCAAAAATCAGTTAACCATAAATGTGAGGGCTTATTTCTGGACTCCCTGTTCTAGTCTGTTGATCTATATGTTTAGTCTTATGATAATACCACATTACTGTGACTTTTTAGTAAATTTTAAAATCAGGAAGTATTAACATGAATCCTCCAACTTTGTTTTTCTTTTCTCAAGGTCGTTTTGCATGTTCTTGGTCCCTTGCATTTCTATGTGAATTTTAGGATCAGCTTATCAGTTTCTAGGGGGAAAAAAACCTAGCTGGTAGTTTGATTGAGATCGTGTGGATCTATAAATCAATATGGAGGAGTATTGCCATCTTAACAATATTAAATCTTTAGAGCCACAAAAATGAGATATCCATCCATTTGTTTAGATCTTCCTTAATTTCTTTTAACAGTGTTTTATGGCTTTCAATGTACAAATCATACTTTTTTAAATTATACTTTCTAAATTAAATTTATTCCTAAATATTTCATTCTTTTTGATGCTGTTGTAAATGGAATTGTTTTCTTAATTCATTTTCAGATTGCTCATTGATAATGTGTAGAAATACAATTAATTTTTGCAAATTCGGCCGGGCGTGGTGGCTCAAGCCTGTAATCCTAGCTCTCTGGGAGGCCGAGGTGGGCGGATCATTTGAGCTCAGGAGTTCGAGACCAGCCTGAGCAAGAGCGAGACCCCATCTCTACTATAAATAGAAAGATATTAATTGGCCAACTAATATATATAGAAAAAATTAGCCGGGCATGGTGGCACATGCCTGTAGTCCCAGCTACTTGGGAGGCTGAGGCAGCAGGATTGCTTGAGCCCAGGAGTTTGAGGTTGCTGTGAGCTAGGCTGACGCCACGGCACTCACTCTAGCCTGGGCAATAAAGTGAGACTCTGTCTCAAAAACAAAAAAAAAGAAAAAAAATTTTTGCAAATTCATCTTATATCCTGCAATGATGAACTTGTTTATTCATTTAAATAGTTTTTTGGTATGGTTTTTTAAGTTTTCTATATACAAGATTATGTCATCTGTAAATACAGATATTAATAGTTTTTCTTCCTTTTTAATCTGTATACCTTTTCTTTTTCTTGCCTAATTGCCCTGGGTAGCGGTCCTTTTTTTTCTGTAATATCATTAGTAATGTCCCCTCTTCATTCCTGATTGTAATATTTTAAGCTCTCTCACTTTTATTCTTGGTCAGTCTATCTAAGAGTTTGTCAATTTTGTTGATCTTTTCAAATAACCAACTTTTGGTTTCATTGATTTTCTCTATTGTCTCTCATTTTCTATTTAATTTATTTCTACTCTAGTTTCCTTCCTTTTATTGGCTTTGGGTTCTGTTTTCTCTTTTTCCAGTTCTTGGGGTGGGGGATTAGGTTGTTAATTTGAGATCTTCTTTTTTAGGATAGGTATTATAGCTATAAATTTTCCTTCTAAGCACTGTTATAGCTGAAGCCTATAAGTTTTGGTTGTGTTTTTATTTTTATTAATCTCAAAGTATGTTCTAATTTTCTTATTTTTTCTTGATCAGTTATTTAGGAGTATGTTAATTTCCACATATTTGTATAATTCCTACATTTCTTTCTGCTATTGATTTCTAATTTCCTTATATTATGGCCAGAGAAAATACTTGTTATTATTTTAATACTTTTTGAGGTTTAATTTATGGCCTAACATTTGTTCCTTCCTAGAGAATGTTTCATGTGCACTTGAGAAGAATGTGTGTTTTGCTATTGTTAGGTGGTGTGTTCTATAGACATCTAAATCTAACTAGTTCATAGTGTTGTTCAAGGATTCATTTCCTTACTGATCTTCTGTTTTATTATTTTATGCATTATTGAAAGTGGGGTATCAAAGTTTGAAACTACTATTGTTGAATTGTCGACTTCTTTCAATTCTGTCAGTTTTTACTTTATGTATTTTAGGGCTTAGTTATTGTGTAATCCTGATGGATTGATCCTTTTATCATTGTAAAATGTTCTTACTTGTCTCCAGTAACAATTTTTGTGTTCAAGTCTATTTTGTCTGAAATATTAGTATAGCCACTTCAGCTTTCTTTTGCCGGTGTTTTCGTTGCTTTTATGGAGGAGTTGGTTTTCAAAGGGATCAAACAGCCATTCTGGAAAGTGGACTCCCCAACTACTTCTTTTACACACTTGCACACAGTTTTTCTGATTTTAGGCCTGCTTTCTCTCCTATTTCCAGAGCTACCTTTGGAGATTCTGCAGTGCTAGACAGCATTGTTGCTTTTATTGCTGCTTACGATTAGTCTTCTTGGGTCTGCTAAGTCATTACCATGGGTTCTTCTGCTTTCTAGTTTCCAAAAGTTTGTAACCATTAACTCCATTTCTGTTTTCTTTGCTCTTTTGAGTTTATTACTTAAAAAAAAAAAACAAAAAAACTCTCTTTACTATTATATTAAGGATTTTCCAAGGGAAAGAGTTCAATGAGTGATTGAAACCTTTAACTCAGGGGTCCTCAAACTTTTTAAACAGGAGGCCAGTTCACTGTCCCTCAGACCGTTGGAGGGCCATTGGAGAGTGCAGTGCATTTTCCACACATGCGCACTGTGGGCCCAGGACCAGTCGGCTGTTAAGCAGGACAGGCAGGGGCAGCAAAAACACCCGGCCGGCCGGATAAATGTCCTTGACGGGCTGCATGTGGCCCGCAGGCTGTAGTTTGAAGACACCTGGTTTAACTCGTATTCTAGGGTAAACCCTTTAGCTCTTAGTTGCTTTATTCTAAGTAACCTGTATTCCCTAGCATTTTCTTCATGATCAGAGGTTTTTCTGGTTGTTTTGTTTTGTTTTTTTAAATATTAGGGCTCCAGATAACCTGGTGATATCCTATGTTTAATTAAAGAGAGTTCTTATATTTGGGGTTATATTATCTTTTTAAATTTAGGCATAGGATTTGAACATCTTTGATTCAAAATAAGAATAGTCAGTTGCTTCCAAGTCTGCTCACTTTTCGATTTTCCTTAAAGCAGTGGTTCCCAAACTTGACTGTGTCCTGGGCCTCATCCCTAGAGTTTCTGATTCAGGAAGTCTGGGCTGAGTCCTGAGAATTTGCATTTTCAGCAAGTTCCCAGGTGATGCCTGGTGCTGTTCATCCCAGGACCACACTGAGAACCACCACTTTAGTGTGTGGATGGATGGTGAAGTGTTCCCTTGGGGGGCAGGGATGCTGTTTAGGAAGCAGATGAGAACAAAGAGGGAGAGAAATGAGGGAGAACAACAGTGAAGTGTGTGCCTATTTGCTCTTATCTCAGTGCTTGTGGGTGCCCTCATGTTTCCACCCTGTCTCTGCACTGATAAAACCATAACAAAATCTGCTTATGGAAGAGTCTCTTGGCATCAGAATTGTAATTTTATTTTTAAAAAGTCATAAGGAATGAAGTGGCTATACATGCAAAACCTTAACTGAAGCATTCAAATGTATTTTTATGTGGAAATTTTAAAGGGATTAGAGATTGTATACAGAGTCTAGAGAAGTCCTTACGTAATTTTATAGGAAATGCTAGGGTGAGGGTTTCCCAAGGCAACAGGATTCTCGGCAATTTTGTTAGGGAGTCGCTTGCCCTCAGGTTTCCATTATCTCCGTGTTGAAGATCTGAGAAGGCAGGAACCCTATGTAGCCACATGGGCAGAGGGTTAGTCAGACCAGTGTCTGGTTTGGGCTACTGAGGGAAGGGGCCCAGACTGAAGGCCATTCTTCTAGGTTATTTTCAGGTAGCCATTTTGAGATTCTGCCGTTGTTTCATGTTTAGCATTCTTTTGTTTGTTTTTATTGTTGTTGGTTTTTTTTCTCAGAATATACTTCTGTAGTCTGGTTGCAAATACTGAAAAATAAAACTGCAGCTGCAAAAGGTAGTATCCTAAAGGACTGAGGTAGTTGGGAGCAAGCCAAGAGAGGAGAACCCAAAATCCTTGCCCCTGCGAGGCTGCCTTTCACAGAAACGCTTATGCCTTAAAATGCGAAGCACGTGGATAGTTCCATGACTTCAGAAAGTGAGGAGCCGAGGAGAGAGGGAATAGGGTCTTGATGTATGAAATGAGAAAGCAAGTTGTAGGAGATGAGCTTTGTCTCCAATTTGTCACCTCCTCTCTTAGACCTCTTGGGTTTTTAAATCTATAAAATAATGATTTAGTTGGGGATAATTACCAAAGGTGCTTCCGTCTTGGTATTCTTTTATTTTTTTCTAAGACCACCTGTTATATCTTTTGGGCAGCCAGGGTAAGAAACTTGGTCTCTCGACTTCTAGGATAGAGTTTAGAGTTCATAGATGATTCAAGCTTCCCTGAACCGTGTGGTCCCAGAGGCTCCATATTATTTCCTGTTAGCGGTTTTCAATGGCTTTGGAATAAAAGGAAGTTTATTGCTATGACAGTCAGGCAGCCACACGGGGGAAAATATGATGTATTGTGTTGTGTAGAAAAAATTCAGCATTACCCAATCTGGTAATCTGATTTTTAGAAAAGGGCATGACCCTGGAACATGCTGTCTATGGCTGAGCATAGAATTAGTCTTGTCTCCAAAAACAGTTGGAAAAAAAAATAATCACTGTGTACTTGGCTTGTCTGTCTCTTTTGGATATGGAAAATATATCTTGCCTGATAACTTTTTTCATTCTTATTTTGGAAGCAACTAAATTGCTCTGAAGATGTTCCTTGTAGGAGTAATTAATTTAGCATTTATTTAGCACCTCTTGTGCCTGGCTCTGTGTGAAGTGATAGAAATATATAGAGACTCTGAGATAGGGGGTATACCTAGTTGAGGAAAGGGAGAGGAAGTCAAAAGGCCAATACTCATTTTCCATCCTTTCTTTGATTTCTCAGGGATTTGTTTAGCATTTGCTAAATGAGACAGACACATCTTTTGTTCTTTGAAAACCATACTGCAACAGAGCGCAGTTAAACTATCTAGAGTAGGCCAGATCAACCTGTGATGAGGTAGATGTATAGGAAGGATCAGGATCCGTGGAGGGCTTCCAGGCGAGGTGAGGTGGGTGCTAGCCAAGTGAAGGGAAGGCAGAGGAACAGCTAAGCAATGGTTAGACAAAGGAAGTCCTTACTTGAGTATAGAATGTGGATTTAAGCAAGAATGATAGGAAATGAGACCATAAAGGTAGGTGAGATTCAGCTCTTGAAAGATGTTTTATCCTTTGCTTACTTGGGACTTGGGACTTTAACCCAAAGTGATGGAGAAACCACCTAAACATCTCATAATGGAGGAATTATTCCAGGAAATTGCAGCTATTTTAGAAGGCCATAAAGATGATATAAGTATATAGATTTTAATTTAAAAAAAAAAACAGAACATAAAAATTGTGTGCTTGCCATGATTGCTGATATATGAAATGTAATTATGGCAAAGGCAAATCATGGGAGGAGGTCTAAAAGTAGAATCTGTTATTTGTATGGTGAGATTCTTTAGGAATGCCTTTATGGCAGTCACTCAGCATTGAGTCTCTACCATATGCCAGTAGATCGAGATATAACCTCTTCTGTCTACCATCAAATAAGAAGAGATTTAATAACTTTCATGCAGTTTTAAAAAGTATATGATTATGAAATGTGCGGAATAAGCAAATCCATAGAGACAGGAGGTAGATTAGTAGTTGCCAAGGTCTGGGGAGAGTGAGGAATTGGAATGATAGCCACCAGGAATGGGGTTTCTTTCTGAGGAGGTAGAAATGTTTTGGAATTATATAATGGTAATGATTACACATTTAGCCCTACCAATATACTGAAACCCACTGTATTGTATACTTTGATTAAAATGGTTAATTTTATGTTATGTGAATTTTTATCTCAATAAAAAATATAGGAAGAAATATAGTTCTGCAGAGGTGATGTGGCTTGTGATTCATCTTGTCTTTTGATTTTTATGTCGATAGTCAAGGGCAATCGCAAGTGTGAGCTGAACTGCCAGGCAATGGGCTACCGCTTCTACGTGCGGCAGGCTGAGAAGGTCATCGATGGCACCCCCTGCGACCAGAACGGCACGGCCATCTGTGTGTCTGGGCAGTGCAAGGTAAGTGCTCTGGGCTGGGGTGTCCAGGCGAATTCTGGGGACGTCTGAGCTGTGCCTGCTGACTCCACTGTTTTCCAATGAGTGGGCTGCCACCTCCGCCAGCCCATGTGGGGACCCCTGCACCATGAGCTGAGATGGCCTGGCTTGGCCAGCCCTGACTGTGCTGGAAAGGTCTGTGGGAGTCTCCATGTCCCACGCTGGCGCTTCACTTATTAAGTGGTTCGTGTTTAGGCCACATGCTTCACAAGGACATAGCAGTCTCTCCTGGTTAGATCTGGAGTTCCTTCCTTGCCTGTGACGCGGAGGTTATGGAAAGGACACTGCTGGCTGTGTCTAGAAACAGTTGGCGTCACAGGGGTGGCATTTTAAGGGAATGGTACGTTTTATCTCGCCTCCCCCAGTTGGGGCAGGCTTCCAAAGGAGAGTGGTTTAGTGCCTTTTATAGCAGAAGCTGTACTTTAAACAGGAAGAGTTTTCAACCTCCTTGGGCTTCTGAAATCTGTTCCAGGAACTCCTGTCTGTGTTCCGCAAACATTCTGGGTGGGAGACAGTCCTTGTGGGGTGCTCAATGTTGACAAAAGCATCGTTTGGTTAAGAATGGGTGTCTTAGATGTAATGGCACAAACTCCACATTAATCTGGGCCTGGACTCATGACCTCCTTTCATCCCTATAGGTATGAGTGGAGCTAAGATATAGCAGGTGAATGAAGCTGGAGCCCAAACTAAGATTCTGTATTGATTAACGCTCAGTAGCTGGCAGGACTGATTTTCACCAAAGAGCTCTTTGGCTGTAACATCTGAGAGTCCTTGTTATCCTTTGAATGTAAATTGCTACAGTTTAACATTAGGGCCTCAAAATGTGATTTATAAGCACAACCTCCACCCCACCCTGACTTTTTTTAATGAGGAGGGTTCCAATAGGATGCAAAATCACTTCTCAAAGCAGGCTTATAGTCACAGATTTTGAATGAAAATTAAGAAAGGAAGAAGCTGCCACTTAGTATCTGATGTGTATGAAGTGTCTTTGGAAGAGCCAACCCTGAGAGGATTTGGACGCAGCACGGAAGAGTCAGGAAGCATGAAGGAAAGTGCCGTGGAGGCTGAGACATGTTCTGGCCTCCAATTCTCCACTTCTTTAGAAAAACCGCTGGTTTTCACATATCCTCTCTGAGCCCCAGCATCCTTTGAAAATACCTGAGGGAGTGCCATATGGTCTCCACTTTTATCTGTTACTAAAATGATGGACTGGATAGCAATCTGGCTTTTTCTTTCAGGTCCTGACCAACTTTTATTTCCTGAATACAGGCATACACTACTGGGTAACGGTTAATGTGATGGTAATGTGTAATAGTTACGAACATGCCCCCTGAAGCCAGGCTGCCTGGGTTCAAATCCTGTATCTTCCCCTGATTTACTGTGTGATCCTGCAGAAGTTACTAATGTCTCTGTGCCTCTGTACATCCTCTACAAAAGGAGGAGGATGGTCCCTACCTCTTGTGTTGTGGTGAAGAATCATGACCCTATAGCAGGGTCTGGCACTCACTACGCATACTGGCATTTATTAGTACTGTCACTGTTTGTGCCCACATATAGCCGTTTGTACTTGTACTTGAGTTTTCTATGCAAAAGTTTTTGCTTTTTTATTTGTTTGATGGATTATGGATTTGTGAGAGTCACATGATCTTAGCGGCAGCGTTCTCACACTGTGGGAATCACCAGGGGACTGCAGATTCTGATCCAGCAGGTCTGGGGACGGGCCCTCGAGTCTGATTTTCTAACACGCTCCCATGTGATGCTGATGCTGCTAGCTCTGGGATCATACTTTGAGTAGCAGGGCTGTAAGGGACACTGATTACGATATAGTTAACTAACAGCCAGAAATGTCCACATAGGCTGACATGGACTTGGAAGGAAGACGAAACGTGGTCTCTTCAATGGGGAAGCATGTTTTCTTAGTATTGCATTAAGCGTCTCAGAGCTGATGATGTGAAAGACAAACATTTATAAGGACACGGGTATAGATTCTTACTAATTGATCAAAGCCTTCAAGCCTGGAGGGTAACACAGCTTGCAAATAATAATTGCTAAAAGGCTGAGACGTTTTCCAGGGTGTAAGTATACTAATAGGAATCTGATATTACAAAGACAATTTTGATAGGGCTTTGTATTTGTTCTCTGTGCATTTGCCCGAAATTCCCTCACTGAAGTAGTTGGAACCACTAACTATTCTGTTCCTCTCTAGAACTTCAGTTTAAATAATCAGAAGGGCATGTGCTTTCCAGCTGAAGTTCTGTTTACTTTGCAACTTTCAAAGGGTGAAGTGTCCTTTTCTGAATATTTGATTGGAAGCCCAGAATTCAAATTGATATCTCTGCCTCCCTGACTTGTGGTGGGGAAAGCTGTTACTCACAGACGGTTCTCCCTAAGACACGTGTCTGCATCTGCAGTAGTCCCACCAAGCCTCTTCTGGCCCCATAAAGTTGAAAGAAATAGCCAGGCCTGCACCAGAAGTTAATGAAAGGTGACAAGCATTAAATAAGAATATGAGATGAGCCTACAAAAGAGTATCCCAGGGAGGAGGGTATTCTCCTCCTACTAATCCAAATAAAGGCCCCAGGCATACCCACAGTAGCTTGAATGCTCTGTTCCAACTCCAGGTAGAGCCTGTGCTTACCAGTTGCTGGAGCTCCTCCGCACTTCAGAGCCAAGAATTGGTAAAGGGGTAGGAAGGATGTGGACATCCTAGGACTGGCTTGGTGGGGGGCTGGAAGACCGGAGAAAATGGAAGTCCATCTCCAGTCCCTTGGAGCTGGATGACACACTCCCTTTTTTGACAGAGATTGAAGGATCCCAAATGTTGGCTTTAAGCTAAGATTGCATATGGACAGGCCTTGGGGGGAGAGGGCAAGTAGAGCTCTCACCCTGTCACTTACTAAAACAAGAGAATATATCAGAAGCCCACAGAAATTCTGCCTCCGTCACCCTCAACTTTTCCCTCCAGACGTCAAATGGGAATATCTGGTCAGTCTTCAAAGAGGTCTCAGAGACACTTCTAGCCCTGCCCAGTCACAATTGTCATCTATGCAAATGAAATAGCATCTATATCTAATTAACAGAGAACATAGATAGAAATGATAGAAATCATAATTTCTGTCATTAAGTATCACATTAATAACCATGCTTGATTTTTCTTAACTTGATCTCAGCTTTAAACTGAATTTTTAAAAAAATTCCAGAATGTCATAGTTCAATGTATATGTATTATTTTTGCTCACAACCTAATGAAAACAGATGAAACTTTGCTTTGAAGGTACAGCAGGCATTTGAAAGAACAGGGCCACATAGGTAAAGCACTAGAAAAAAAACCCATAGCTCCCTGGTAACCAGCCTTTCAAAAATTCCAGGCTTCTAGACTTGGATGATCCTGGAAGAGTCAGAATCACTCCAAGGCTAAAAAAGTGTGTGGTTAAGAAGGAACATAACTTGAGTAGGTGCCCTGCAAAAAAATAGGTCGCTTCAAAAAGACAGAGAAGGAAGGTGTTGGAGCTGATGCAAGCCAGCCAGGGGCCATTCCTGAGAGTTTGCCATGTGGCAGACACTGTGCTACGTCCTTTATACATGATTTCATGCATTCATTTATCTTTACGGTGACACAATCCAGTAGGAATTATTAGTTCCCATTTTACAGAGGATTGTTGTGAAGATGAAGTGAGTTGTGCACACTAAGTACTACATAGGGGTTTATTATTAATATTAGCTTTTTAGGCTGAACTGTTAATCAGAACAGAAAGAGTTGTTTATATGTGGTGGAAAGAAACCCATGTGCTGTAAGTCTCTCCCCTTTTCCGAGTTTATTTTCCTCACTTCCTCTTTCCAATATGACTATCTTTTCAAAACACAATCTGGGTGTGCCTCTCTTTTGCTTAAATTTTATCTGTGGCTCCTTTTTGCCTATGGAATAAAGTCCAGGCCCTTCATCATCTGCTTCCTGCCAGACCTGCAGGCTACCTACCCTGCTGGCCAGGCTGGGGCGATTCCTCCCGGACCCTGCTGCCTTGTCCTCCATGCCGCACACTGTCACATCGGCCTGGAGTGCTGCGCTGTGCCTGGCTTTGCTTGAGCAAAACGCTTGCCATTTGAATAGGCTCTCAAAATAAATGTGTCAGTGAATTAAGGCGCTTGGCGACTCGATATGTTGGATTTGAGCAAATGAAATTAATCTTGAATCCAGCACACAACTTCCTCATTTTCGGCTTGGGATGGGCAATTGAGTGCAGATAAAATGAGGAGACGAAGAAGCCTCCTTGGCCAAATCCCCAGAACTGAAGGCCTCGAAGGTGGGGTAGAACTCTTGGCAGCTCCCCAAGCTCCTGTCTCCCACATCTAGTTTGTTCTGTTGCTTACTTTGGATTTCTTGAGTCCCTTCCGAGCTGATGGCTGCAAACCTGAGACAGTGTGAGTGCGCGCTCCCCCGCGCCTTCTGTCGGAGGGGGAGGAGCTGCCTCTGCCCAGACCTCCTCTCACTTGCTGCACATCTGCCCCTCAGTCATCACCTCCACCGCAGGGCGTTTCCTGCGGCTACGCCATCCACCCACACTCAGTGTGGGCTTTGACACCTCCTCCCCCAGGGGACACCAGTTGGCTTCCACTGGGACACATCGGCAGACAGTTTCATAGTTAATAAATTAAAGCGAGGTAACTGCTTCCAAGTGTTCACAGATAAGCTCTGGACCAATGCATTGCTCTCGCTGAGGAAGGGTGACATAATGGATGTGAGTGTGTGTGTGTGTGTGTGTGTGTGTGTGTGTGTGTGTTCAGGTGCTGAATTTCCATCCCCTTCCTTTATAACGCTATTGTACTCTCCTGAACTAAACAATTAGACTCTGCTCATTTCTCTGTCCTTTTGCCCTAAATTGCTTTTTTTTTCCCACTTGTGGTTACAGGCTTCATTTTGTGGACTCTGCTTGGAGTTTATATTGTTACAAGAGAATAATTGGATTGGGTAAATTGCCCTCTTTCACCAGATATTTGTATGATTCAGCCTTGAAATAGGGTGGAGAGCTTCTAATTTGCTTGAATTCCAAGGTTTTGTGGGTTTTTTTTTTTTTTTTTGGTTTTTGGTTTTGTTTTAGACAGAGTCTCACTCTGTCACCCTGGCTAGAGTGCAGTAGTGTCATCATAGCTCACTAGAGTGCAGTGGTGTCATCATAGCTCACTGCAACCGAAAACTCCTGAGCTCAAGCGATCCTCCTGCCTCAGCCCCCAGAGTGGTGGATTACAGGCATGAGCCACTGTGCCCAGCCTTGAATTCCAACTTTATGTGACTCTTTGTAGACCCTCCCCCCTTATTCCCACTGCAAGCAAACTATGTTCTCAAAGTACTTTCTATTTGTGTCTTTTAAAAGCTTATCATATTATCAGTGCTTTTGACATGTGTCTAAGCTCCTAAAGGAGAAAGATTGAGCATTATATGCACTTGTATCTTCAATGCTTAACAGATTAAAATTATTCAATAAATGATTTTTGAGTATATGAATAAATGAACAAAAGAACAAGTTACAAACTGATTATGAAACCTCTTTTCCTGAAAATAATCAAGAATGGGATTCACTAAGGCAGCATTAAATTTTGGGGGCCCTTACTTTGTTCCCAGAACCACTTGAAATCTTAAACTGAAACCTAACATAAACCTGATGAAATTTGCCTTATTATATGTACTTTTTTCTACTATCTACTATTTTTCTCATTTTAATCACTGGAACAAATCCCAACATAAAAAATCTAAAAAATCTGTTTAGATTTCTTAATTAACATATACTTAAATAATTATTAGTTAACCTAAGTAATACATGTAATTATTAACTAACACAACAAATCATCATAACTGCTCACTGCCATACACTGTGCAAAGCATTGGTGATAAAACAATGGAAAAGATTAACATGGTTGCTACTCAAATGGTATTTTGGTAATTGGTAATTGCTACAAAAACTAGTTTTTATTACTTTCCCTACCTACAGTAGGGAAAGTCAGTTAACAAGGAAGAGAATTACAAATATTGATGAGTGCTAGGAAGTTAACAGGGTACTGAAATCATGAAAAACACTGGGGGCACACATTAAATGAAATGTTAGGGGTAGGTCTCCAGCGGGGACAGAGGTCCAGAGGTCCAACACTACTGACCCGTGGGTCCCAGGGATTGGAGAGAGCTTATGTCAAGCCTCTAGCCCAGGTTCCAGCACATGCAAAGTGTTCAGGAGCTGACAGATGTCAAGGTAACCATTTTGTTCTTACTCCCTGCTCTCTGCCCTTGGATTAATCTGGTCTCCTCCTGATGGTGCCATTCTTACTTCCTCCAAGGTATGCATAGTTCTTCCTGAACACCTGCTGGCTTCAGCAATGGAAAGCCCTCCATTAAGTCATTCTGTAGGCCAGAAAGACTCCCCTGAAAACTGGATGATGTCATAGGTTGGGAAGACGCTTTGGGGTCAGCCAGGATCTCCAATATTACAACAGATAAAAGAGGAATAGTTAGGTAAAATAGGGATAGGGTGTCCAGAGTGGCCAACCGCCTACCAGAGTGACAAAGAGAGGCTTCGTGCTCCTCTCTCCTAGCATCCCCCCAATGGGAATTTGAAGTGTTTTGTCTGAATTATTGGCAGGAGTGGTGACTGACACTTGTTAACTGAGAAATGAGCTGAAGCTTTGCCAGAGGGAAAAAGTCCTCTGGGCCAAATAGTCCACCCTTAACCTAAACCCACCCCCACCCCTGCCTCTACACCAAGCACAGGCTGGAAGCACTGCCTGAGTGTGGTCTGTTGGGGTGCAGATGCTGCAGAGCCATCCAACACTCATTGTATACAGTCAGTTCTGCAGATACTCTTCCACAGGCCTGGAATAAAACTTAAAGGATGCAGAATACTATGCCACTTATGAGACCCCATGCTGCCTCTATTCGGACTAATAGGGCCAGTGGAGCAGTAGCCTCTTTTCCCTTTGGTCCTTGTGCACATTCTTGCTGAATCAGCTCATTATTTACTGGTAATGTTGACATAGGATCTGACTTTATTATTACTTAATTTTAATATTGGCTGTTTAGCCTGATGATGATTATTATTTAACTTTAATATAGGCTGCTTAGCCTAATGATGACTTAAGCAGAGCCTGGATGTCTGAGTGAAGATGTGAAGGGAGTACCCATCATTCTAACACCAAGTTTGGGTATCTCATTTAAATTCCTGCCAAAAGTCAGGTCAAACCAAGTAGTGAGAAGCACTGCTAATGGGATGGAGAAGCCTTAGTAAACTAGGTTGAGGTGTTGTGCATCTAGGTAGAAATGGGTATTTGAGGACAAGAGTGCCAGATAAAAACACTTAAAGTTTTTATTTCATATTTTAAACAGATAATACATTTTCATGACTCAAACATCAAAGGAGTGACTGCTGTCCTGCATCTACCCAGTTCCCCGTGCCCAACATTCCCCTTTCTGAACCTTTCCTAGAAATTTCACACAATAAAATGTTGTGTTGTAGCTGTGGAGAGAAAAATTAAGTTAGTAGCTGGATGGCAAAGAATCCCATCAAACTAGCCTTTCATTTCTGGGAATAGGCCAGTCGAATTAAACAGTTATACCTGGCATTATGTACAGGCTCTCAAAGCTAGGCGTCTATATATGATGCAGACATACAGATCTTGAACTAGAGCTGTTTCTATGGAAACAGAAGAAAAACAAAAGTTAATGTCTGGGGTAGTCTATAAACTAGTTTCTTTTAGAGTCTGGAGGGCAGTCACTTGAGAAGACCAGTGGCAATCTAACAGATTTTCCTGGACTGTAGTTTGTGTGAAAATTTGTCCAAACACAAGCTGTTGTGGTAATCTTTCTTCAAAGCCAAGTTGACTAGCTTCAGCTCATAGAGAGCCTTAGGAAAAAGGCAGTTTAAATTTTTAGTGCTTCCAAGTCAGAAGGGTGGGAGAAAAATTGAAAACGTTTGTCTGAAGAGTTACAGCCAGATATTGAGGGAAACAAAAAAAATCAGGATTCAGTCCAGATAATAAGAAAAACACCTCAAAAACAATGAAGAGGGCAGGAATCTAATAACAGGTGCATCGTAGTTTTCTTTTGAAACATTTTTCTCTCTCTACTCCCCAGTTTCTACCAAATATATCTATAATAAGACTGGTTAGTTTGTAAAATAAGTTAGTTTTATTAACTTGGCCTGATTATTTCCATAAAGTGCAGTAAGAATAGTGATTTACTATATAGGCTCTTTTCAAGTTGGCTTTGCTGGAACTTTTCATAAGGAATCCCAAATTAGACATTTAAAAGCCACTGAAGGCTAGGAAGCCAAGTCAAGGATTTGATTTGCCTTCAGACTATGTCTGTAATAATTGTACAAATTGGGTGAATTCCTCTCTTCTTGAGGTCTCCAGAATATCCAGAGGCTCCTTGGCCTGTCAGAAAGTGACATTCTTTACCTATCACAGGGCAACCAAGTGAACTGTGTATTTAAGGTATCAGGCCAATTTCTCCAGGGGCTTCTATTAGCTTCATAATGTCAACCTCAGTCCCTTACAGCTGTCTGTCATGTGTGAAAATACAATATTCCAGTCAAGACCTTGGTGATATAACCAGTGTTTTCAATTGTGTTCCTGTTATATGATGAACAGATTCTTCTTGAACTTACACAAATAACTATATTGCCATAAACAAGAATAATCATGAATAGTTTTAAGAATTTTGGAGGAATAAGGCAGACAAAGGCAAATGTTTCCATTGTTCTCACAGTAGTATACTTTTACCCAACTGCTATAAAGCTTAAGAAAAAAAATTTCTTTAACTTTGGAAAACAAAACATAAAAATAATCAGTAATGTTTCAAACAAAAAAGGCATTAAAAATCACAATCCTTCATATAAGTTTATTCCCATGTAATTAATTCTTGTTCTGCTTATTGTTGAGTTAATAGTTTTATGAGTCAAGTTTTTTCCATTGAAGTTTTTGAAATTCTTAACCAGTCCAATCAGATAATCTCAAAGTCATCAGCAGAGGTCTGAATTTCAGAGTAGCTGTCCAAGGCTTTTTATCCTTCTCATGAATGTTTAGACAGAACACTGTAGGAGTATAGCTACTTGCAAAAATCTTTTAGAAGAAACATTAAGGAAAGAAGTTTACTGTGGACAAGACTTAAAATGGCCATGGTTAAGTATCTGATAAGAGCTTATAATAATAATGCAATCAAGAAGGAAGTCTGGTTATTTATGTGGCATATAAAACTTAATATTAGAATTATGACTGATAACATTTATATACCAAGATATAACAGATCTCTAGGAATCATGTCCAATCTTAGAACACATGAATAACACATTTACACAGATATAACTCAAATAAAATTAAACACCATTTCTTATTTGACAGTGCTTTCCATATGATTTTTAAGATACCAAATAAGACTAATATGTCTTTCTTGGACTTCCAAGGGCCCCTCAGGAATATTTAAAAGTTAGTTCAAGGTCAAAAAGACTTAATTTAGAATTTGAAATTTGATTTTGAGAATTCTGTCAAAAATAAGGGTTCAAAACACTTGATCAAAAATAGATTACAGGTCATTGTGAAACAATAGTCATTCATTTAACTGAAGTGATGATTAAAAGATTTCGAAAAAGCAAAAACCTTTATTATTTGATAGAGAGAAGACTCAGTTTTTCAAATAATCAAAAGACCTAATAAAAACATGAGGCACACAGAATCTGTTCCTCTTTCTCTCCTCTTTTTTTTTATTTTTGCAATTTACTCAAAAGGTGAGAAAAATATTTTAGTGTTTTTATGAATATTACATGAAAATATTATTTAAAAGAGAAAACCAAATTTTACTTTTGTATCAGTGTATTATTAATGCTAAAGCTAATATGAATAAAATATTATAAAAATATATATCCAATATTTGCCAGCTTTGACCACACAAGATTTTTATAAACCTTTTGTAAACTCTTTACAAATTTTTTATTCTCTTTTCCCCAAATTTTTACATTCATTTTGTTTTATCTATATCATTTTATTTCTTCATTTTGAAACAACTTTTAAATAATCTCTAAATTAGACAGAATTACTTGTTTTAAACAAAAGCCACAGTCTTATGCCTTTTTTATAATTTTCCTCACCAAAACACATCTCACCCTTCCTGTACATTTTGTATACAGAATTGTTGCCCTTATTTCCAGTAGTTATAATTACAGATGGTATTACAGTTTCTCTTAGTAACTTTAATTTTCAGTGAAAAACCTAAAAAGTAAGCAATTTTGTTATTTATCAAAACATTTATGAAGACATGTTTTATAATTTTTAGAATCAGACTTTTTCATATACCATTTTTAAGATGTGGAACAGGACATATTTACTAAAAAAATATAAATGTTTTTGTTTTTCTGAAATAAAAAGCCAAAAGTGTATAAGCTTGAACTTATATTTAATAATTAATATTTTAGTATTTTAACCTAATTAGATATGACTCAAACATTTCATGACTTATTTAATTTAACATGACTTTAAGATTTTAAATTACTGAAAAGATTTTTTAAATTATGACAAGTTTATAAATGTTTCATATATACCTAATTTACTCATTCTTAACAATTATATTTGAATTGCTCATGTAAAACAAAGCTAACTATTTAAGTTAATTTTTCTTTGGAAAAAGCAGAACCAGGTTAGCCCTGTACCAGCCAGTCTCACCTTAACCTAGACCTCTGAGATACTGGACGTAGGTACCCTCCCCAAGGTTTCCCTTCAGTCATCCTGGGTCCCAAGTACCCACGTGGCACCCAGGATGGCCTGTCTGGGTCTTGGATTCAAATCCTAGGTGTAAAGCCCAGGACAAAGGACAGAGCTGTATGGATGATGCCTGGAGCATCCGACCCTTCCCAGCGTGACCAGGAGACAGGGTTACACCAGGGCAGACAGGGCCATATTTGGCCTGGCCCTCCCTATAGCTGGTGGCCCAGGTGCAGTAGATAGACATATGTCCCTAGGTCTCACCATGCTCATGTATCCAGAGCCTAGAATCCAGAGGCTCAAAACCAAAGACGTAAGTTCACAGCAAGATGTATGCAAGGATTCAGGGGAGCCCAGTAGCCAGCCTTACAGCTTTAGCTCACAGGCAGATCAAGCAAATATAAAAATATTACAGCAGTGATAGTTTTATTACCTTAAAACATGGAGCGGAGAGAACATAAACCTGACCAGTAGACTCAGGCAGAAATGTCTACGTTAAATTCCGAAGACATTTTTATTTTGTTTTACCAAAAATTTTAAAACTAGATTTATTTACCAGAGATTTATTAAAGTCACATAAACCTGAAAAGCATTTGGGCTTATTTAACTTATTGGTATTTACTTATTTTTGCATCAGTTTGATACCACACAGACCAGCAATCCCCAACCTTTTTGGCACCAAGGACCGATTTCATGGAAGGCAGTTTTTCCACCGACCCAGGAGACAGAGTATGGTTTTGAGATGATTCAAGTACATTACATTTATTGTGCAAACAATAATGATAATTATATTTGCTAATGATAATCTGTATTTGCAGCCACTTCCCAGCGCTAGCATCACCACCTCAGCTCCACCTCAGATCATCAGGCTGTAGGTTTTCATAAGGAGCAAACAACCTAGATCCTGCGCGTGCACAATTTATAGTAGGTTTCACACTCCTAGGAGAATCTAATGCCGTCCCTGATCTTCAGGAGGTGGAGCTTATGCAGCGATGTGAGCAATGGGGAGCAGCTGTAAATACACATGAAGCTTTGCTCGCTTGCCTGCCTCTCACCTCCTGCTGTGTGGCCCAGGTCCTAACAGGGCACAGTCCAGTACCAGTCCTTGGCCAAAGGTTGGGGACTGCAGATGTAGACAACATACAAGCACATGTGTAAACATATACATACATGTAAGCATAACATATAACACACACATAAACAAAAGCCAAAGAGATCAGGAATACCAGTGCAAAAGACAGCAGAGCTTTACACTGAGAGCAAAACAGGGGACCCCAAAACAAAAGGGGGTCAGTGGTAAGTTTTTGTGTTTCTCAAGGGGTCTCAGGGTTGCTAGAAGTCCCCTGAGATCCCTTTTGAAGGTGGCAAAAGGAAGGCAGGACAGAAGTAAATGGAAGAACAAGTCTTAGAGGGGCCGGTTTGGGGTGGTGGTGGTGAAGTTTTCCAAAATGCCAGTGAAGTTTTAGTTATTGGGGGTTTGAGAAAAAGGGGTCTAGTCAACTAAAACATTTCTGTGGAAGAAATAGGATCCAAAAGAGAATAGAGAAGCTTAAAAAATATACAGTCTGAATATCAGCTTTTAATTCCACTGACTTCTGACCAGAGAGCTCTTTTAAAAATCATTTTACATTTTTTATTACTAGATTTCAGCTGGGACAAAACGGCAAATATTCCTGGTTTAAAAAATTTTTTAAAAACCAAATGTATCTCCCAAGTGATTCAGAACCCAAACCAATAAGCCTTTTAGGACTTAACCTAGGACATACTATGCCTCTCCTAAGGGGTGCAAAGAAGCAGTCCTCACAAGACCCAGAGCCACCCCCAAAGACAGCTGGAAGGACAAGGAGACTTAGAGATGATCAGGAAAGCAGTAGCTGTCCATGGGAGGGAAAAGGATCAGTAACAAATGGGAATCCCAAAAAGTCAAGAGTAACACATATATAAATTCAAAACAAATAATTCAAACTAGTTCTTTTAAATGTTTCTTTTTTGCCCTGTGTTAAAAGAGTTGTGTCTCCAAGGGACTGGTTCCCTGACTGGGTAGCCAACCCGGGTCACAGCAGAAAAAGCATAGAATTCTGGCCCAAACCCGAGCCCCGCCGCCCCGTCAGATCAGTGGTGACATCAGACCCTCACAGGAGCCCAAAGGCCACTGCAAACCACACATTCAAGGGGTCCAGGCTGCAGGCTCCCGATGAGAATCCAACACCTGATGACCTGAGGTGGAGCCGAGGTGCCCCACCTCCACCCTCCCAGCCTGTGGAACAACTGTCTTCCATGAAACCCGTCCCTGGTGTCAAAAAGGTTGGGACGGCTGCTCTAGGCTACAGGCTGGAGTACCTTTCTCACAAATCCTGCAGAGGATCCAAAGCTGATGGTTTAAGCACACAAAGAATTTCAATTTTGTTTTAAATCTGATTTCTGACTTTAAAAAATCTTGCCAAGGGAGTTTTTAGGATCTTTTGTATTTTTTCATAGGTACCGATATGATAGCTCTTTAAGACGAGAGCTCTCTAAAAAGCATTCTTTTGAATGTAGCCGATTCATTCCGTAAGCAACTCAAACCAATACGCCTTTTTCACGGAAAGTCCCAGAGGTAACTTTCTAATAATACCATGGATGTAAGCGGCGTTTTTCAAATGGGCACGAAAGATTCAGCCCTCATGATCACAGGAAAATGGACTCCCGGGAACAGGTTAAGATAGCAAAAGGCCTTTGTTGCTACTGGTGGCCAGGGATGGTGTTTGAGCGCAAGGTGTTCACGGTCTCTCTGTGGCCACGCGGTTACATGGGAATGACTCCAGTCACAGGCCTGCCACGTGCGGCACTGGGCAGGCCCTCCTGGGAGCACCAGCCGGGCAACAAAGATTGAGACAACAAAAACCCCTTGTGGATGGGACTCCTTATTAAGACAGACTCCCCAAGAGCCTGGCACGGAAAAAGGAGAGTGCTGCTTAGAACTTTTTATGTCTCAGGGCTCCCAGTCCTGTCAGACTGGCCACTGGACGTGACCTGAAAAATCACATCTCCCCCGACCCCAAGATGGCAGAGACTAAGAGAGAGTGCTCCCCCTCTGTTACAAGTCAACTCTTAGAGGCATAAAGCAAGACAAAAAGGGAACCTCATCTGGTTTTTATTTGGGGGACCCACAGCACTGTTTGTCTGAAACAGACGCCAGTCTGAGGAGAACCATAAAACTCCCGGGCGTATGGAAGGGGGCCGGCTTGCACAGTGGGCTCACAGCGGGGGTTAGGCCTATGTTCTACCCCATTTCTGCCCTGTGGTACCCCTCCTTATGACAGGACAGTGCAGGACGACAATGACAAGGGAAAAAACAAAGACTGTTTCTGGGAAGAAAAGAATCAGACAATGTGAATATTTATACCCAAAAGACACCAGAGTTGCTGCACTTAAGACTAGTCATACAAATGCTTTTCTCCCATTAATGTTACATTTGAGAAGGGAAACAAGACAAACAGTGATTTCACCATCTGCTCGACCAGATTCCACAAAGAGACCAGGAGTCTGGCTGCGTTTCTCACCCCTCTGCTGACTTGTGGGGACCAAGGTTCCCCTAGCTGTGGCTCTCGGAAGATGGGAGAGGTTTTGGCTGTCCTGCTCAAGGCACCGAGACTGCAGGGGCCAAGGGGAAGCTTCTTCCTTCTTTATCGTGGACAAAAGGCAGATTACTAGAAGAAAAGGCATGTGACATTTATTCTGATGTGCATAGCAATGGGGGGTCGCAGGGGAAGATCACCCAGTACCCCAGTGGGGCACAGGTGTTCACTTGCCCTTCCTCATAGGGGAAAGGGCAAAGGGGGAAATGTGGCAATCTGAGGGATAGTAAGTGATTTGGGGGGAAATGAATGAACTTGGAGAGGTTCTGGGACTTCTCCTGGGACTCAAGCTGCCTGGGACAGAGTCTGTTAGGCCTACAAAGCAGACAGTGGCTGGTAAATGATTCCCTTTGAAATGCCGAATGGGAGCAAAGTAGAAGACAATGGTTCGTGATAAAAGTCTGTCCAGGTGTGTTGACAGATTTGAGTCTTTCTTCCTGCAAGATTAGTTAAGTTAATGAAAACCCAGGGAGGGGACCAGAGGTGATTGTTTTCTTCTTTGGCTGGTGCAGGCCTTAGGCAGGTGAGGGAACTTCAGAGGACAGATTTGAGAGAGACAGAGGATTGAGAGCTGGGGTGGGAGTGGGGGGAAGGTCAGAGAGACCTGGAGATGCTTTATTAGTCCAGTGCGTCAAAGCACCATATTTGGGGGTATTTGTTTCTGAGCCCCAGTAAATACACGTGGGTCAGTTTACATGTTTGCAATACCTGTTGGATAAACTCTTAGAAGGAAGTCAAGAATACATATGTGTTTGTGATTTTAATAGCTAGCAGGTGGCAGATTGCTCTCCAGGGTGGTTGAAAGAACTAGCACACCCACCAGCATTGCATGAGGGTGGTTTGTTACCCACTTTTTGGATTTTTGCCAATCTGTTAAGCGAAGAGTGGTATCTCTTAGAGTTTTCACTTGCATTTATCTTGAGTGAGGTTGAGCATCTTTTCATGTGTTTAAGAACCGTTCAGGGCCTGGACTAGGGTGCAGTGAGTGAGGTGCCCTGGGTGCAGAATTCAAGGAGGCACGTGCTACGTTCTCAGGGTCTCCTTCAATTTTGTGCCGCAGGCACCTGCCCGCCTCGTCCCAGCCCTGGCCGTTCCCTCCTCATCCAGGAACCATTTACATTCCTTCTGTGCAATCTGTCTTCTCATAATCTCTGCACATTTTTCTGTTGGGTTGTTGATCTTTTTCTTAACTTGTAGGAGCTTCTTGTATATTAAAGAGATTATTTATGATATACACTGTGGGATTTTTGTTTCTTTCTTTTTTTTTTTCAGATTGCCTTTTGACTTATGCCTTATGACATATGCCTTGGCTTATGGGGTTTTGTTTCTTTTTTGCCATGCAGAAGTTTTAAAATTTTTTAAATGGCCAATTTAGTAATTTTCCCTTTCTTGATTCTGGATTTTGTGTCATAGAAACACCAACATTTTAAAGTTAGAAAAAATAATTCTCCTGTGTTTCCCTTCAGTACTTTGTGGTTCTATGCTTTTACATTTTTATAGTTTACACTAATCTATTTGGAATTTATCCTAGTTTATCGTGTGAGGTAAGTTAAGCCTTTACCATAATTGAACAGCCCATCTTTCTCCCCACTGTTTTGGAGATCTCTCTTTATTACTGTGCATATGTGTATATTTTGGGCTTTTTATTCTATTCCATTAGTCTCTATGTCTTTTCATATACAAATAGTAGGACATACACTTTGAAAGAGAAATAAAACATACCAACATTTAAAGTTATAAAAGGTAAGTTTGCTTTGCTTGGGGCCAATGCATTCATGGGCTTAGAATGGAAACCTTTCTTTTTTCCTCACTTGGAAAAGCCACCTGCGTACCTGTGTATAGGGGCCTCAGCAAGACTTCCTGTTTACAATATGTTTTTACTTGATTGGAAATGAACATTTCATGACTTTTTGGACTGGAATGACAAAAATTACAATTATGAAAAGTCTTCCAAATGGCAAAAACCAAGTCAAGATCTCACAGACAGTTGGGTGAAATCATAAAAAGAGAAAGAATTAGAAGAGGTATTGAAAACACAGACTAAAAGTTCTAGCAGCTATTTGCTTGTAATAAATTAGATTTGACAGGGGAAAAAATTGCCTCTATGGGCAGTTTTTGAGGTCCCATCTTGTGTTATTCAGTGTGCATCATAGCAATTTTTAATAGTTTATCAACCTATCTCCTAATGGTTTAAAATTTGCTATTTTTCCTACTTTCTTTTCTTGTGTTTTATTTTCGCAATTCCCAGCAAAATGCTAGTAATTTTGATTCTTAAGAATATTCTAGACCTGGTCTCCTAACCAAATCTTGATAGGATGCCAGGAGGAAAGATTATTTTCTTGTTCTACTACCTCCACACTTGCCCAAAAAGGGAGATGGCCATGATTGTCATTTAAAGGGACCGAATATGACTGTGTGAAAAAGATCTGGATTCAAACATTTGGTTTCCAAATATTAGCTTTATTTTCTTGAAACCGTGCTTAACAAAACCTTAACATATGTTTGTCTCCCTTGTGAGAGAGCAATGATGAACATTCCATGGATGAAAGATCTTTTTACCCTTGGGGTTTCAAATCAGTTTCTAAAAGCCTAATTTAAATACTTCCCCTTCTACAATGTGAGGTGTCAAATATACAGTATAAATAGAGGACAATGCTGGGTGTTTCAACAGTGTTTGATGTGCTCTTATCATTTCTCACCTGTGGAAAAATAAAAATAAGCTCTTTCTTTAATAGATATTTAATTCCCTCAGAATGAGGCTAGAGACCATCTAATATTTTATAAATGGATGTCTGTGTCTTACCGCTGTGTTACTGCTACAATAATGTAGCGCAAGATCAAGTAAATGTGCAACTTTTGGTGATGACTTTTTCCAGCACTGGTTGATCATGACATCTAGTGTTCAATAGTGAAATTACATTCCTTCTTAAAAGCTTGTGAGGAAACTGACATAAATTCCTGTTGAAGTCAGGGCTGGGGATAGGATAAATAGGCCAAATAAAATATGTGGAAGTGGAATTGGAGCAGTAGCTGGGGAAAATTCGAATTAGAAGGATGGCTTCTCTTTGATGACAACACCAAGAACTGTAAATAACACTTAGGGGCAATTGTGTGTGGACAGGTAAAGCGAACTGCTGTTCAGACTTGGTCCTGCGTCAGGGTTTTTGTTTTGTTTTTTAGTTCGGCCCTTCTTTGGCTCTTCCAAGACCAGGTGTGAGTGTAAATTCACTGGCCAACTACTTTGAGCAAGTCATGTAATTTCTGTGAGTTCACATCATAAAATTCTGTGAGAATTAAGAGATATTGTTTCGTGTATAAAGATCTGGGCTCAGTGTGGGGTGTGTTGTACAAAATAAATAGTAGTGCTGATGATGGTTGGGGATGTGTCTGGGGGTCATTTGCTTGGATCTTGATGTCTAGGGGTAGCAAAGAGCAAAGACAGATGGTGACCAGGTGCAGAAATTGGCCAGGATATTGTAACTGGAGCCGGGGTTACTGGATCAATAAACAACAGGAGCCCGTCATGATGTGAACAGAAGCTGGGGATCGTTCGAAGCTCAGGTGAAGGGGCCACTGAGGTGGAGAAGGCCACTACCCACTGCCTGGGGTTACTGAGTGCAGGAGAGAGGGCTGGAAGGAAGCCTCAGACATCACTGAGGAGAGCGTTTCACCTGTAGAGCTTTAAAAGACATAGTCACATGCAGAGGGATTACGTTTCTTGACTTTTCCAAGCCCCATTTCCCACTTCTATAAAGTGGGGATGATGTGAGTACTGACCCTGCAGGCTCTTGAGGGTTAGATGAGAAGATACAGGTGGGAGCCTAGCTCAGTGCCTGGTATGGCTTACTGAGCACACAACAACGAACTGTTAACCCGTGTTGCTAAGGGAGGAGATGAAAGCAGAGGACTAAAAACAGGACAGACAAAACTCGGACACATTACTCTTTGATCCCTCCTTGCCTTTGTTCTGGCTGTTCCTCTGCCTAGAAATCTCTTTCTTCCTTTATCTGCCCACACAGGCCACCTCTCGGCGGAGGATGCCCTGATTCCAGCGGGCACCATTGCTCCTGTCACCGTGTTCCCAGTCCTCACATTCTCTTTTGCTTGACAACTTGTTCTTCTTACATTGTTTACACACCTGTCCTCCGTGAAAAACAGCCCCTTGAGGGCAGACCAGTGAAGCTTAGATGCTTAAGGAATGTTGAAAGATGGATGAATATATAGAAAATAGAGGAGAGAGGGGAGAAGGAGAGGAGAGGAGCAGACAGAAGGTGAAACATATATGGAAAGATGTTAACTGAATCTAGGTGAAGTGTATATGGATATTCATTGAACTATTTTTGCAACTTTTTATTTAGGTTTCTAAAATACAAAGTTGAAGGGGAAATCGTGAAAGATTTTTTGTTTTCCTTTTAAAATTCAAAACATTGCTTTTTAGGCAGATTGGCCTGGGTTCTGACACCTGTCATTCCTGCTCCCCTTCCTTGTCTGGCCTCCTTGGGCCTCTCTGGGTGCTCGTAATGCTGTTCGTGACCAAAGGGCAAAGCCGTAGTCTCTGCCTGCAGGTCTCTTTACCCAAGTTGCTTCCCATCAACTGGGGATCAATTTATAATTAAGAGAAAATTGGATCCCTCTCATTACACATGAGCATCTCTCCTGATATTGCTTGGAAGCCACAATGTATTTCTGAATTTGGGGTAAAGAAGAGGAGGTTGAACTTTGCAGAAAGGAAGCATTGAAACAGTCCTCTGAAAATGTGTGTCCATGTTACAGACAAAAAAAAAATCAAATAAAAAACCCAAAAACTCTCTATGTGTCACTTCTAGGTCCCCCTGCTGGGCATTTGCAGAACAATAGCATCCCAGATCACTTGTAAAAAAAATTCCATATGCTGTGCTCTTTGAAAAGCATAAAAGGTGCATGCTCAAAGCTGTGTCCCTCTGCAGCATGCACTGCTTACACTGTCAAGCTCTGTGATTAGATAAGCACAGTGGGCAAATGTGATTTCAAAACTAAAGCAAAAGTACAAAACAAATACTTCTGTTTTGTTTTATTTTACTTTTTTAAGAAGAAGGCACCTGAGGCAAAGCCTAGAAGTAAAGACTGCCACACATTCTTTCTGTTTCGTGGGTTGCTTGAAGAAGAGTCACTGCTTCTCAATTGAACGTCTATCCTGTGATTATCCAAGGCTGAGGTGGGACTTTCTGAACTAATAGACCTTTTATCAACATAAAAACAAAAACAAATACGAAGCAGAACTTCCTGACAATGGAATGGGCTATTCCCTGTGACGACACATTCCCTACTAGAAACGGTGTGAATGCTTGGAGAGTGTGTGACAAGCTGGCTGGCTGGCAGGCACAGGGAGAGGTCTGCAGGCTGAGTGTGGACAAACTGGTAAGCTGGATAAACTGGGACCAGAGAAGGGACATTTACATTGAGTGCAGGTTTGGACACGATCACCACCAGATCCCTTTCCATCTAAGATACGGCCAATCAGAAATTCCGAAGAATTCAGTGGAGAATCTAAAGCACGGAATCCATCTGCAGTATCCCAGACTGATGCCATCTCTTCTACGGCCACGGGTATCATTGCTAATAGTGTCCAATCACGTATCAGCATAATTCCCAGTCACAAGGTAGAAATGTGCGAGAGAATCCATGCGTCCTCTGTAGCCCAAGCCTCTCTCCTGAGCTCCAGACTCATCTACTAATTCGCTGCTGTTCATTTCCACCTGCGTGTCTCACAGCACACCCAAGCCGAACATGATAAATCTGAGCTCATGCTTCCTTCCGCCCTTGCCCGTGCCCTTGG